>RCUC01151983.1:0-21905 GCA_003697995.1 Taxidea taxus jeffersonii | reverse complement strand
GCTTGAACTAGAATGATGGTAGTTTTATAGTATCTTTTAGAGAAGTAATTGCATTCCTAATCTGAGTAAGTAGAAACTGTTCAGGAGTATACTTCCTTGCCTAGTGAAGAGAGGAGGCAGATAGGGTATAGGAAGATTAAGAGCCACAAGATTCCAGTTTATTTCTCATCTCTAAATACAAAGTTAATTCATCTTTCCAAGGCTTCATAATCTGGAATTACCTTTGGGGGAGGAGATTGGTGTGGGGGAGAGGGAGAGATAGAATCTTAAGATCTTAGGCAGGCTTTTCCTTTAAAAATGTATTTGGGGGCACCTGGGTGGTTCAGTTGGTTAAGCATCTGACTCTTGATTTTGGCTCAGGTCATGATCTCATAGTCATGAGATGGATCCCAATTAAGATTCTCTTGTCTGCCTGTGCCTCTCACCCACCCCCACCCCTACTCACAGTCATGCATGCACTCTGGCTCAAAATGGATTAGATAGATATAAATAAAAGTATATTTTCATTTGCCCATTTAAGTTTATTGAAACTGAGTGTTTGTATGTCATTTCTTATTTTTCCCTTGACATGAAGTCTTAACCTATTTGATGAAGAGGTCTTTTGAAAGGTGTACTGCAAGGGATGCAATGCTGTCTGTGAATTAACGCTTTTATGAAGGTAAAGACCAAATTTTATTAATTCACTTTGTGTTTATAAAAGGAAAAAATAACTTCTATATATTATAACATGCAAAAATTTAATCAAATATTTAATAGTATTGGCTTATTAAGTTGAAAAAGGATGAAAAGTGCTTTTCGTTTCCGTATATTACACATCTTTGTGTTCCTAACCTATAGCAATATGCTTGGCACATAGTAGGCTTTTCTTAAACATTTGATGTAGAAATAAATTTTATTATGCTATTCTGAAGATTTTTGTCAGTTGTTATCTTTAAACATAGGTTTCTTCATGTATTCTCTTCTAAAAGAAAAAAATTTTTTGTATCTTTAGGTGCTATTGTGTATTTAAAAAAACAAAAACCTTGGAGTAAAGTAGCAGCACATAATGGTTTGTGGATTTTGAAAAGGTGCAGGCCATATTGTGCTGCCTCAAAAATACAAGGATCTGATCTTCTGAAGAAAGTATATTTCTTTTTATTCATGGCTCTTATGATAGTGATGTCAGCAGTGCCTTAGCAGCACGTAAATATTGGCGTTAAGATTCTAAAATTATCTCCAGTATTAACTGTGCTGCTGAAGTAAGGTTGGCCATACTCTACAGTCTAATGTTTTACAGTTTAATATTTCTTAATATGTATTGATATTGCTGATATATCTTCAGTTTTGATAATGTATTTTCACTATTATTGATAATCTTGTTATATTTAGAATGACTCTATAAAAATAAGTGCTAACTTTTCTGATGTATGTGTATTAAAGTAATATATAATTGTGGGGCACCTGGCTGGCTCAGTCAGAGGAACATGGAACTCTTGATCTCAGAGTCATTAGTTCGAGCCCCATGTTGGGTGTAGAAATTACAAATAAACATTTAAAAAAAATGAAATAAAATCTTTTTTAAAATAATATAATTGAAATTTAATAATTGTGTTGAATGCCATCAAGAGTTTACTGAAAGAGTTTATACAGAATCAAATTTACTTTAATGCATATTTATATTCAATGTAAATACTGGTTTTTACTTAAATATTTTCCCTTTGTTTCTCTAGTGAAATGAGATTTAAGAGATCTGCTTATCTCACAGATAAGTGTACGTTATAAAATATACATTCTGAACAGAACTTAGAAGACAGTTTTTAGTAATGTTTCTAAATATTTCCTTATAAAGGAAGGGGGAACTATCAAAACATGTAAATTAAATTCCTGAAATCCCGGGTCTTGAAATGCTCCTAATCATAACTTCAAAGTTAGGAAAGACCTTACAGATGACTTTGTTGGGTAGCTCAGGAAACAGAAACTCAAATTTAGTAATTTACCCCATATGACAGATTATGATCTTAATCCTATGCCTTCTAACTTTATACTATGATTTTTTTTCTCCTTTTTATTAAATGTTTTTCTAAATTCTTAGGCTAAAGATTTTTGACAAGTCGAAAATATGAAGTCATTTTTTTTTATATCCAATATTTAACTTCAGAGTAAAAGTAAAAATTATTATTATAGCTATTTTATAGATGTAAACACAGTCAAAATTTTTAACTTAAGATTTGAAGGAAAATGTTTTCTTCTTTTTTGTTGTTGTTGTTTCTTAAGATTTTATTTATTTGAGAGAGCGAGTACAAGCAGGGAGGAGGATCAGAGGGAAAGGGAGAAACAGACTCCACACTGAAGGAACCTCTACAGGGCTGTGTCCCAGGACCCTGAGATCATGACCTGAGCCAGAGGCAGCCAGCCGCTTAACCAACTGAGCCACCCAAGTGCCCCAGGAAAATATTTTCTTTACCTTCTTTTTCTTACCTTGTTATTTTATTAAGTGTTATTAAGTCATTAAACTAAAAATCAATGTTCAGGATAAGACAGGCGTGTTTGTGTAATATACACACTTCTGGTCTTCTTTTCTACAAGGAGTATCCTAACCTTTTCAACTGTAACCAAGCAGATCTATAAAATAAAAGCAGTTCTTAACGAATCATTTCCAATTATTGTCTCTTCTAGAAACTCTAAAAGTATTTCAGATGTAATTTAAGGAATTGCATTTGAGGATCTTCTGTTTAAATTCTAATTTGAAGGTGAAGAAAATATATAAGATAAAGCATTCATTTTTAAGAACAGCTTTTCCCCTGCAAAACTTTTTTACCCCAAATAAGGAAGCAGCATACCATATATATGGTAGCTAGAATTAAATGCCAGCATCTACATGGAGATAAGTATTGCCTTGGTGCTTTGAAAAATCATCAAGCTTTTAACCTGTTTTCCTTTATTTCATTTCAACTATTTTGTGAAAGACTGTAACAAATAAATGATAATTTTTAATTTCACTGAAAGTATTCCAGGATTTAATATCTAAATGCTTAGAAATATTTATTTGAATAAATTACAAAGTTTGTCCAATATTTTCCAGAACTCAGAAATTAGATTTCTCTTTTCTGTTTTTGTTTTCCTAAGTATATTTTGACTTAATTTTAGAAAATTGTTTTTAATCTTACCTGCTTTCTAAATGACAGAAAGAAAACCTGGATTTTACATTTAGGTGACTCTTTATATCTAGATCCTCCAGATGTGAAGAAGGAACATTTGGGGCTATTACAGCTAAATGAAAACTTTCTTGTTTTAATCCTGAGAATGAATTAAAGGAAAATTGAAATATTGGCAAAAGTGAGAAACTATAGAAAAACTATTTTATTGAAATTTATCATAACAGCATATAGCTTCTTTCCAGTCTCTACTAAAGAAGAGGAAATGGCCTGTCAGTACCTAATGAAGCACACATTTTAGGTAATTCAGCGGAACTGGGAAGTTTTATTTTTATGAGTTAATACACTTCCATCCTTGTATAATTTTGAGCACATAAAGCACAAATAGTAAAATAAAAGTTATACCCTTTAATAACCTTAATTTGATTATTTTACAAAGAAAAATAACTGTGGGTCTGTATTAAATTCATTTTTTCCATCTTCTTTGGGAAAAAAATCCTCATTTTTTTCATTCAGTTTCCTTTTAAGTTGATGCCATATAATTTCAATGTTGAACATCTAAAATCTCTTACATGGAATATGGATTGAGTTTGGAGCTAACTCCGAGGATTCAGGCAAGTATCCAGGAGGTAGCAAGAACAATATTTTATTAGTTGAATAAGTCAGTTTACATTCCATATTTAAATGTAGACCTCTTAAGATCACACATATGGATATGTGATGGTAAATGTGAAAATTTGGCCTTAGACTAAATTCTGTACTCAACTACAAAGGTTTTCTTTAATCAATTATATATCCTTTTGGTTGTTATAGAATTACGTGTTGTTAGTAAGCCACTAAGTATCATTATGGATACATGCCCAGGTTAGCCATAATTGGATTAGCAAGATTATACTTTCCTAAACTGTGATCTCTAAGTTAATTTATTTCAAAGTTGACATTCTAAATCAATTTTTTTTCCTTTTGCAGGTGGATATTACTATCCCTTATTCATCGAAAAAGTTTTAATTAATTCTAAGTGTATTTTCTCATTGAGTATTAACAAAATGGACAAAAATTAGTGTCCCAAACTTCTGAGATAGATTTGGCTCTAGTAAGTATTTAGACATATTATTTGCATATCTAGGAGAAGAAATGAGACCATCATCATTTCCAGCCAAAATTGTTTTTTCTTACCTCTGTAAAAGGACTTCTTGCAATTTATGTTTTATTACTAATAACTTGAGCCTCTTTAATGAAGAACTAACTCACCAGAAATGTGAGAGTATATGTTCTTGCTTTGTTTATAAATATATCTCACAGATTTCTGATGTCTTTTTTTTTTTGAGCTATTTACAATGAAGAAAATGTTGACAATAAACTATAGTTTAAACTTTTTATGTTAAAGTTACTGTGCATGGTGACAAGTGAGTTGCTTTTTTTTTGTCTTGATTATTACTGAAATTAAATTCAACATTTATAAGTTTTATTTTGGTCTATTTCTTAATTACTAATACATGGAATTCATTCAAAGTCTTTATGAGTAAAATACTTAAACTAGCATATTAATGATTATAGGTCCCCATTAATTCTGTAGAACTTTGAATAATATGATATTTATTGTATTCTTGTGATTAAACTTTTGTGTTTTGAAGAAATATAAACTACCTGGAAAATGGTGATACTGTTTCTATTTATCATATGCTATAGGGTTAGATTTTAAGAAATTATGCTGAGAAAAGAAGAACTTTTAAGCTACTTTTACACAGAATGTTACTCAGTCTGATTAACGTGTTATTTAAAGGTATTTTTTATATCTTTGTTTTATAATTTAACCACCTACCATGGGTTATTCTATTAAAGGATCTTTAGGAAGTAGTAGAAATTCTGAATCACCCCAAGTTTGCTTATTTCCACATTTCATCATTTTACAATCTTTAGGAATGCTTATAGCAATTCAGGTTTATAAGTTCCTATAGTGCCACTAAAATTTTTTTCTCTTTTTGTACTTAATGCATATGATAGTAAATTGCAGTTTTTTTAGGTTTCTCTGTCATCATTTTAAAATGCCATTTTAGTATGAAACAAGCAATGAAGAAAGGTATTTGTTGTCCTGTAGTTTAAGTCAAGAAAGTTTTAAGTACATGATTTCTAAGAGAATTTTTAAATCTTAAAATAGTTAACGCAGATTTTTATATTAATTTGTTTATACGTTCATGGATATCTTTTGTGGCAGTGTGAAAATTCTGTTTGACAGGGAGCATTAAAAATAGATTTGAAACAGTTATATATAGAGAGGTACAAATTAATTCTATTTAAATGTTGAGAATCAACACTGAACGAAACAAATTTCCATCCTCATGGAGCTTACAGTCTTGAGAATGAGACATAGGTAATAGAATAGACCAAAAAAATGGGTAGGTACTATATGTGGTGTGTCAAATGGTGATAAGTTCTATGTAGAAAAATAATGCAAGGGAGGGGGAAAGGATGAAGTAAAGGTGTTTAGAAGGCAGGAGAGAGATGCTTTTAAATATTATGGTCAGAAAATGCCTCACAGAGATGATATTTAGTAAGACAAAGATTTTTATTTTTTTTAAGATTTTATTTATTTATTTGACAGATCACAAGTAGGCAGAGAGTCAGGCAGAGAGAGAGAGGGGGAAGCAGGCTCCCCGCTGAGCAGAGAGCCCGATGCGGCGATGCGGGGCTCCATCCCAGGATCCTGGGATCATGACCTGAGCCGAAGGCAAAGGCTTTAACCCACTGAGCCACCCAGGTGCCCCAGACAAAGATTTTTAAAATGATAAGGAGCAGACCACTAGGTATGTGGTCTGCTCCTTATTTTAACAGCCTTTCAGGCAGATGAAATAATAACTACAAAGATTTTGAGGCTGAAA
Organism: Taxidea taxus jeffersonii; assembly: GCA_003697995.1. Classification (NCBI taxonomy): domain Eukaryota; kingdom Metazoa; phylum Chordata; class Mammalia; order Carnivora; family Mustelidae; genus Taxidea; species Taxidea taxus. The sequence goes on along the minus strand of RCUC01151983.1, from coordinate 15,892 downwards.
GATTTTTGGTGTGTACAAGGAACAGTAGGGAGGTTTGGGTGGCCATTATTAAATATACAAGAGGGATACTCATAGCTCATGGGATGGAAGAGTTTATAGGGGCTAGATTTTATGGCTGTTTAAGCTTTTAGCTTGCTCTACGGATTTAATATTTCATACTTCTTCAAGAGAACCTTGACAGTGGTATGGCCTTCAACCTACTTGACCTTTGTAGGTAGAACAAATCTGACTCAAAATTAGAACCTCCATCTGACACCATTTAGAATATAAACAAAATGTTTTAATAGTTGGCTGATAGGTACATGTGTGGTGATCAAGTTTTTACAAATTGTGTTTTCATGGCTTTGAAGTTTTCCACTTGATCAGTTTAGCTTGTCAATGCTAATGGCTCCAGGAGATAGTGACCTTACTCATGTTTGTCATTTACCCAAACAATCACTGCCATCTTTGACTCCTCCCTTCTGGAATTGCTGCTTTAATTATTTCATTATTTCTCACCCATTCTGTAACATCTTATCTGAGGAGTTCTTTGCCTATAATTGCTTCATTTATTATGATATATGTCCCACTAATTTAATCTTCTTAAAACACTATTTTTGCTTATAGGATAAAATTTAAACTCCTTAGTTTGCCTCATGATCTTACCCTAGCTTTAAGTTTTTCCACTTCAAGTGAACTAGTCTTGATCCATCCATTTTTTCTCTTTGCCTTTATTTATGCCATTTCACCCACCACAACTCTCTCCCAACTAATTCTTTTGTTTGTTTCAGATTTTATTTATTCATTTGACAGAGAGCTAGAGAGCACAAGCAAGGGGAGCTGCAGGCAGAGGGAGAGAGAGAAGCAGGCTTCCCGCTGAGCAGGGAGCTGGTGTAGGGCTTGATCCCAGGACACCAGGATCATGACCTGAGCCAAAAGCAGACGCCTAATGACAACGAAGCCACTCAGGCGCCCCTCTCCCAACTAATTCTTATACATGCTTAAAAATGGGCCAGACCTCTTGTGTGTGGTAAACGTTTCCTTACTTTAACATTTGACATTATCCCTCCTTCTTGTAATATGAACAATTTATATCTGTAGTTCTTGGCCTTTTCTCTAATGTAACATATCTGAGGGACAGAACACTTCTTCATTAATTGTGCCTCATTTGTTAATACATATTAACCTTTTAAATGTATTAGCCATATGAATAAAAATTTAAAATTTTATAAACAGAATGAAGAAAAGCAAGTGGACTAAGATGCCCAGAACTTAAACATCAGCCAAAGTATCAGGTTCCAAAGTTTGAATACTAATTTTATGCTGATCAGTGTTATAGTTGGTTTTTTTCCTGTTGTATGAAAAGCTCTTTCCCTCCTTCCCTCCCTTCAGCTCCCTCTCTCTCCTCTGTATCCCCCCTTCCCTCTCTTTCTTTCTCTCTCTCTCACCTATGATTGAGTATGGACCAACCATATACATTTCTAGGATTTTAGCATATTTAAAAGAATAATAAATTCTCTTTTAATTTTTAATATTGTAAAAGCAGATAATAAATACACTCCTTTAAGAAGTAATCCACATGTTTGTTATAGTGTTTATAATATTAAAAATTTGAAAGAGTTTTTAAAGAGTCCAGTAATAAAAGGCTGATTAACATGCTGAGTGAAATATTATACAGCTGTTTAAAATAATGTAATGAATATTTAATCAGCTAGAAAATTGTTCATGATTAAGTAAAGATATGTCAGATATTATAAACAGACTCAATACATTTGCTAAACTGTTAATACTGGTTTAACTGCAGGTGTGAGATAAATATTAGGGTAAGGGGGGTTGGATCTTATTTTCATGATTACAAATAAGCATGTATGATTTTTGTGACTCAGGGAAAGGAAAGTTTGTTTTCTGAAAAGGAGACAGAAATCCTTAAAAAATAAAAATTATTTGAAACGGACTTAAAACCACATAATCAATCCCCTTTGGAAATCTGTGAATGGAAATCCTACTGGGTTCAGGAACTTTAGAAGTGATAATGAAGAATTAACTATCAGGGAAGAACTGAACAGGTAATTTAAAAAATCAGATAATTTTAAAATCAACTGTAGGGGAGCAATCTGTATGTTCTCAAAGGAGTATTGAAAACAAGACTCTCCAGCCCCCAAAACCTCAAAAGGTAAGTATAAAAAAGTAGATGAATATATTATAATTTTGAAACCATATTAATGAACTATGTAAAGAAAAATCAGTTTATTTCATAGATATAAGTATTAAACAGCAATTAAACTGACTTAGATCTAAAAATTAAGCATTTTCCTGTTTGGGGGCACCTGGCTTGCTTAGTCAGTAAAGCATGTGACTTGATCTTGGAGTCATGAGTTCAAACCCCACTTCAGGTATAGAGCTTACTTTAAAAAAAAAATTGGGGGGGGGCATCTGGGTAGCTCAGTGGGTTAAGGCCTCTGCCTTCAGCTCGGGTCGTGATCCCAGGGTCCTGAGATCCAGCCCTGTGTCGGGCTCTCTGCTCGGCGGGGAGCCTGCTTCCTCCTCTCTCTCTGCCTGCCTCTCTGCCTGCTTGTGATCTGTCTGTAAAGTGAATAATAAAATCTTTAAATAAAAAAAATTTTTTTAAATAAGAAAAAAGAAGAATTTTCCTATTTAAAAAGATTTGTCTTAATTTTTCCTAGCATTAAAGTAATACATAAGCATAGAAACTTGGGAAAAGGCAAAAAATTCTATTTAAAAATCACATTTTTTACCATCTAGTAACAGCTACTATTATTAGCCTTATTCCCTTCTAGTTGCATAGTTGGATTAGCGAATTTTTATTTTTTTTTTTTAAGATTTTATTTATTTATTTGACAGAGATCACAAGTAGGCAGAGAGGCAGGCAGAGAGAGAGAGAGAGAAGCAGGCCTTCCACCAAGCAGAGAGCCCAATGCTGGGCTCAATCCCAGGAGCCTGAGATCACGACCTGAGCCGAAGGCAGTGGGTTAACCCACTGAGCCACCCACGTGCCCCGCGAATTTTTATTTCTTAATCCAATTCAAAACTATGCCAGGGATAGCAATCTAGAGTATCTGCCTCTAGAAAAGAAAGATGGGATAATGCTTCTGGCTAAGAAATCCCTTTACATTTATCTAAAATATACCTTAAACTACTAATTTTATAATTTTTCCATAATATTTTACTGTAAAAATGCTTAAAAATTTATTAACTTTTTTCTCAATATTAGTAAACTTGAACATATTAGAAGGTACATCTTAATTGACCCTGTGGGTTCCTCTACCACACCTTCATGCCAGCCCCAGGGGTAACTTTCTGTAATGTGAAAGCATTCTGAGGCAAGGGAAGTCATTGAAGTTTTTTTTAACAGGAGAGTAAGAAAAATAACTACTGACGTATGTGTAGTGGCTCAAGATTTTCTCAAAGAGAAACCTAAGACTGGTATATTAAATTATGAGTTTGTTTCTTTTGTATCTCTACTGCCCTATCAAATTTATCAAAAAGCTGAGCTATTCTGAAATTGTAGAATTTGTATTTGATATTCAAAAAGCATTTATTATGGACATTTCAGTTCAAAACATGGCTAAATGTAAATATGACACAAATGTATGAATTCATAGTGTATGACCTTTCCGTTACTTTGACCCATTTAGAATGTAAGCAAAAATGTTAGGTCTCAACTTGTTTTTCTCACATGCAAATATTTTAGAACTTAACTAAAACTCTTAGTACAGTAGTAATTTAGAAAGATTTGGAACCTGAAAATAACTTGGCTAATAGAATAAGGCAAATTTTTTTTTTTAATCTAAAAATCTTCATATGTGGGAGGGATTTTTGTCAGCAAAACAGTCTTATGGTACAGATTTCAAGTCAGATTCCCTGTTGTGCCACTTTTGTCAGCATTAGTGGTTTATTGCATCCTTTGGAAAAATAGGAAAAATGCCTAAAAGTAAAGCCATTATTTATGATGATCCATAATTAATAAGCTACTGTACCATTCTTTTAAATTAGTGATTCTTGGATACATTTAACTCTAAAACTCAAGGAATTGGGACCTTTAAAATGTGATGACTTATTTTAGAAAGTGCTGCACAGTTATGCTCTTCAGGAAACATTTATGGTGGTTTTACTATACTTCCTATATTCATTATGAAAATAAATCCCCCCACCGCCAAAAAAAAAAAAATTTTTTCCTCTAAAATGTACTTTTTTTTTTTTTTTGAGATTTTATTTATTCATTTGGCAGAGACAACACAAGTAGGGGGAACAGCAGGAAGAGGGAGAAACAGGCTCCCCTCTGAGCAGGGAGCCCCATGTGGGGCTCTATCCTAGGACCACAGAATTATGACCTGAGCTGAAGGCAGATGCTTAATGACTGAGCCACCCAGCACCCTTAATGTACTCTTATTTTCCATAATACCAGATGTTCTTGGTTTCTGGATAGCCAGGCTGGATGATGTAATTTGGAATTTAGGTAAAGTTTGAGCAACTTTCAAAACTATCATGAAAATTCATTTATTTAGGTTAACCTATTATGCTAATGAACACTAGCTCCTCAAACCATTGTTGATTAGAAGTCTTGTAAAATATGGATGTGAACTGACTAGAGTGCATTCAGAGAATTGAAAAATATGAGGTGTTCAGATGTCATAAGGAATGGTTGAAGGTATTGAGAAGCTTCCTTGAAAAAAGACATAACAAATCTTGAGGTTTGTGTATTTTGTTTTGCACTGGAGGGCAAAAGCAGGGAGACCAAGTTTCAGGGATGCAAAAACAGCTCCTTAAAACAAATCTACTGACTTTGGATGTGTGCATTGTGGAAGTGAACTGCTTTACCAAGGGCCTCACAAGTGAAATGGGGATGGGGGTAGTTAGTAATATTTAAAGATACTATTTGAAATGAAAATGAATACATCATCTTAAATCCTTGCCATTAAAATGTAAGGGCATTTGTGCTAATAGGACAATTTTTGACTAAAGGAAATTACAGGGAAACATGGATTTTTTTGTTTTGCTTTTGGACATTTTTTACTGATATACATTTTTTTAATCCACCTAACACTGTCTAAGGAAAGTGCTCTAAGAAGTTCAAGATCAAGTTTTCCAGAAACATGTCACTTGTCTGAGAACTATGAAATAAATCAAAATGTTAACTTATTAAATACTGGAGTTGGAACATACTATTTAAATACTAAAAGCTTTTAGTTGGCATTTATGTTCAAGGATTACTTTTTGAAGACTATTGAACAAATCCAGTATAGAACTAGATCATTAAGTTTTCATTTTCCTCTTAAGACTTCAAAGGAGAGGGACACCTGGGTGGCTCAGTTGGTTAAGCGGCTGCCTTCAGCTCAGGTCATGATGCCAGCGCCCTGGGATCGAGTCCCACATCGGGCTCCTTGCTCGGCAGGGAGCCTGCTTCTCCCTCTGCCTCTGCCTGCCTCTCTGTCTGCCTGTGCTCGCTCGCTCGCTCTCTCTAACAAATAAATAAAATCTTCAAAAAAAAAAAAAAAGACTTCAAAAGAGAGTAAAGTTAAAAATTTTAGAAAAACCAACAGAAATAAATTCTACAGAAATTCTTTTTTTTTAAGTTTTTTGTTGTTTTGTTTTGTTTTTAAGATTTTATTTTTATTGATTTGTTAGCAAGAGCAAGCACAGGCAGACAGAGAGTCAGGCAGAGGCAGAGGGAGAAGCAGGCTCCCTGCCAAGCAAGGACCCCGATGTGGGACTCGATCCCAGGACGCTGGGATCATGACCTGAGCCGAAGGCAGCCGCTTAACCAACTGAGCCACCCAGGCGTCCCCCAATTCTACAGAAATTCTTAATTGTACAGTTTTGGTTTTAGAGGATTTATAGTGTCAATGGGGACATTCTTTGATGTTTATATTCTGTGGTATTTGGATGTTAATAAGACTGAAAGGCCATTGCTTGGACTTAGAATTATACTCTTGAGATTCCCTTTTTGTAGTTAAGTATAGGGGAATCCAGATTCAATTGGAGCTTTTCCTCTTGTGAGGCACATAGTAGGTGCTCAGTTACTTATTAGATGGAGTATTCCCAGAAGGATCAATATCACTCTGAAATTGGCAGTGTAGTCTAGTTGATTCTGGCATCAGATATGCAGGAAATAATTTTGTAGTATCTTTGCCAGTTCTTTTGAGCCCAGATCATTTTTGGGCTCACAGTTAAACAATGTTATGACTTAGCTAAGAAGATAATTCTTATAACATCTCTTAATGCAGGCTTCTTAGTTCTTACAGTTAAGTACTTTTTCAAACCACTCTGGTTCTCTTCCAAATAAGAGATTATGGATATGAGATAATTGTAAATATAATAATGAACATCAGCCATGGCACAGTTTTGGTTTTTTTTTCAGATTTTATTTATTTGACAGACAGAGATCACAAGTAGGCAGAGAGGCAGGCAGAGAGAGAGAGAAGGAGGCTCCCTGCCAAGAAGAGAGCCCGATGTGGGGCTCGATCCCAGGATCCCGGGATCATGACCTGAGCCAAAGGCAGAGGCTTCAACCCACTGAGCCACCCAGGCGCCCCCATGGCACAGTTTTTAAGGTCTATTTGCCCCTCTGGGAAATCCAGTAATTTTTTTATTGTTTAAATGGTAGTTTTAGTGAAAATGACCCAAATTGATCAAATTATTTTAATACCTTCTAGGATTGATTTTTTTTTTTAAGTGCATATAGAAACCACTCAAGCTTTAGGTACTGCTATTAGTGGTAGAAATAACTGCTAATACATGGTTGTCCTTTGCCAGAAACTTTTACATTTTGTAACCCATTTAAGTCTCATAACCAACCAGTGAGGGAGGTATATCATTATCCCTGTGTTATAAGTAAAGAAATTGACTTAAAGGGAAATAGTATGCCTAAAGCCACATAACTTGTTAGGGGTCAGGGGCTGTCAGTTATTCAAGCTTAGGTGGTTTGATTGCAGATATCATTCCCTTAGTAATTCTATTTACAGCCTCTGTCCCATAGCTTATAGGAGTCAGAGGAGACAAAATTAACAAATATTAAGCCCTAAAATGCTAAAAATAATACTGATACCTTAAAAATAGGTTTATATGTGGAAATATTCTACCAAATGCAAATTATCTTCTCAAATATTCCATTATGGTACTATTGTCCAACTGAAAGGAAACATACTCTTAGAAGTGTATTTTGGTATATTTGACATGGGGTGTGCTTACGTATCCATGTCCTTTTGTTTCTGTGGTCCATGGATATACGTGAAGATACATGAATTCCGACAGCTTTAGTGTAATTGTGTAGTCCTCCCCTGAGAAAACTGCTCCCACCTAACTGTCCAGAGTAAAGACTACACAATCTATATGTTATACTTGGTTGTATTATTTTTAAGGCATTAAAGCATCAAACATCATTGTCATCCCAGTGTGTCTGAAAGCTCATCAAAATCTAAGAAAAACAGACCTTTTGTAACTAAAAGGCTGCAAACTATACAGTATAAATTGTGACTTGTTTTGGAGATTACCTGTAAGCTATCACACATTCTATTTTCTTATTCCTGTCAATTTAAAGAATTGGACTTCTGGAAGGGCTTAATAATAAACTTCATTCTGTCTTGGAGCAATTCCAGGCAGTATAGCAAATCCTTACTTAGCATTTAGAAACATTCTCAGATACTACCTCAGAAGGGCAAAACCTCCTCCCAGCCTGTCCACATACATGCACAGAAAATTAATAACTCCCTTTTCTGTACCATCATCATAATAGTTTTATTATTGTTTATGTTACACCATACTGTAATTATTTCCTTATTTCTCTGCTGTTAGGCTAAAAACTTAACATGCTTGAGCCCAGAGACTATATATCTTAACTCTGCTCATTTATGACTGGTGTAAATAAAATTGATGACTTCACATAGCACTAGATATGTTAGTTCCTTTCCTTATTATATAATACATTGATACCAATATTATTATGGCTACTCAAAGCAACTCACTAGTCAGCTAGAATTAGGTCTTGCTTTTCAGTGAAATTCTCCCAAGCTCAATCAGGTCAAATCCATTTATAGATCACGAGTATCACAATTTCACTAAAGGATCAGAAGGAAAAAAGTTAGAAACATGAAATAGTGTTTGCCAGGTAATACAATTTTATGTGTGAAATAAGTCTGTTTAAGGCCTCTTTATTTCTCATTGCAATTATGTACTCGTTAGGAATAAAGAATTTCACAGAACAGATTTTATCTCCTCGGTAACAGGCAAGAAAAATTTTGACAACATATCTGATGTTAAGTCTTAAGAAAAATTGTCCCTAGCAGGGTGAAATGGATTCTTAGACGTTCTTTCTCAGATTTTATAAGAAAGCACTATGGAGGTCAGAATTTTGGTTAGCTTTTCTACCATCTCAAGATTTAGAGTTTTAAGTATTAAGTACTTTAAAAGTATTAAAATTAGTTAATGGCTGTTTTTCTACTTCATTGATATCTAATTGACCCTATAGCTGGTTGCTCAAGACAGCTTCAAAACCCAAGTCAGCCTTGCTTAAGCCAATGAATTCATACAAGCTTGTATGTAAGAATCCAACCAAAACAGCTCTTTGTAACTCTACCACATCAAGAAACAGATGTTTTCACCTGAATCTTTACATGAGATCTGGGTGTGACTCCTTTACCTAGCACTGGATTTGTGTTCTTGCTGATCTCCCAAACCCTGCTTGCCTGAACCTCACAGTACCCATCCTCTGAATCCTGTCTACCTAAAACTATGACATTCAGATGCTTCGCTCTGTATTTGGAAATCTGGCTTCTGGCCTTTGGGGGGACCCAAGTATATTCCCAAACTACCTAAGCTCATAATAACCTTGCTTGCTGTGTACATAGCCTATTGCATAGATTTCACATGGTAGTTTCTGTTGCTCTTCATACTTAAGTCCTCCCAAACTAGACCTACCTTGTCAAATATTTGGGTGTTTTATAGTTAACAAATGAATTCCTTGATAATTTACCTAACACATATGCTACTCTAAAATTAATTTTTATTTTTAATAACTTTTCTAAAATTAACTGCTCACTTCCAGAGAATACACAATATTCTCATTTTTAGACAAGTAAAAGCCTGAGATATCATTGTGTTAGAATACGGTTTTGATATCAAGGTTCTAGATACAACACATGGCACAAAGGAAGGATAAGATGAAATTATCTTATAACCTTGTCTTCAGTACAGGCCTGCATATAGTAGTCCCACCGAATTCATGGGGGATATGTTCCAAGACTCCCAGTGGATGTGTGAAACCACAGATAGTACTGAACCCTATATATACTATGTTTTTCCTATACATACTGTTTTTCATGCACACACACACATCCATGGTAGAGTTTAATTTCTAAATTAGGTACAGTAAGATTAATAACAATAGGTAATAATAAAATGAAGTATTATAACAATATACTATAATAAAGTTATGTGAATGTGGTCTCAAAATACCTTGTATTGTACTCACCTTTATGATGATGTGAGATGATAAAATCCCTATGTGATGAGATGAAGTGAAGTAAATGACGTAGGCATTGTGATGTAGCATTAGGCTATGGTAGATCTGATGATGAGAAGAGGGATCATCTTCTGGACTGATTGACAGCAGATAACTGAAACAATGGAAAGCAAAACGAAGGTTAAGGGATACTACTGTAATTATTAGCCATGGAGAGGTCTAAAGTGGTTGGAAACTACTTTTTCTGACTAAGTGTACTATTCATCTTGTTTCATTTCCTGTCTCAGTATGATAATCTTTTTATATGAAATTATACTCTTTGCATTTTTATAATTTTAATTTATTCATACATGGACTATATAGTTTTACAATTTGTGATATCTGATGTTATTTCAAGTCACAAAATTTCCTCACACAAAAAGAACATTAAAATTAAGCTGAAAATATATCTCACATAGTAGATATCTAGTAAGCATTTAATTAATATTGTATAAATAAATCTGAGTTATTTCTCATGGGGGTTTTAAAAGGTAAGTCAGGGGCGCCTGGGTGGCTCAGTGGGTTAAGCCTCTGCCTTCGGCTCAGGTCATGATCCCAGGGTCCTGGGATCGAGCCCCGCATCTGGCTCTCTGCTCAGCAGGGAACCTGCTTCCCCCTCTCTCTCTGCCTGCCTCTCTGCCTACTTGTGATCTCTATCTCTGTCAAATAAATAAATAAAATCTTTAAAAAAAAATAAAAGGTAAATCAGAATTTTTAGAATTTTTTTATCAACAAATCATCTTATAACTTTAGGACCTTCTCTGTACTTTCAAAGTTTTTACTTTTAGTAGTCAATATTTTTGTATCTAATTTCTTACGGTTGAAATGATGTAATGTCTCCTGGAACTAGTAAAATGAATTTTTTAGATTAAATATTTCTTTTTAAACTATGCTTTTGGTTGTTACTTGCTCCTATAGAAAATAATATAAGCATCCCTAAAGAAATAACTTAGAATTGGTATTCATTCAAGAATTCATATAAGAATTAGGAATAATGTGGAAAATCAGGTAATAGAAATGAAATTTTTCATTACATTAATTTGATGATTCTAGACATGCAAATCTGGAGGTTATTTTCTATGATTTTGTCCTTATCTTTAAGGTCTTAGACACTAAAATTTCCATCAGTTCATTCTCATTCAGTAATGTGTACATAGCTATTCATTCATTCAACAAGTCACTTTGTTCAAAGGCACTTGCCTCTGATACGAGTCTCTTCATTGTCATCGAGATGCTGTTTTATTCATATAACAGTTCAGCATGTAAAGAAGCTAAAGTTTCCCACTAGTTTAGAAGACCATGAAATGAAGCAGAGCAAAAGGTTGTAATGCAGTAGAATAAATTCATATTTGTGAATATTATGCTAAAGACGTATTTGGGTAGCTCGGACACTTTGCCAGAGAATTGACAATGTAAACAGAAGCTTAAACTGTTCCTATCCAAGAGACGTTAAGTGTGGTCATACTCAAATTAAAAATTGGCTGTGGTACTACGGGTTAGTTTTGTCACCTTATATAAGTTGCTCTCTCTCTCCAATCCTCCGTTTAAAATTGTAAGAGATTGAATTTGGCTCTGTCTTGTCCCATATTTTAAAAATATAAACAAAGTCAGCCTCCAGTATATCCATTCTGCAAATAATTCTTTATATTGACATATTACAAAAGCAAAGGAAAAAAGTTAAGTCTTGTAGATTTGTATGGAAAGTTTAATATCACCTTAGAATTTCGGGAATTAAGGGAAATTATGTTTAACTTTGCCATTGTAGAAAAAGTTGTTAGATTTGCTTCTCCGACCCTTTGTCCAACTGACACCTTGACTATGAGATACAGTAAAATAAATAAATAAAAGAAAGAAAAACATTCCCTCCTGGAACTTAGAGAAGGAGAAGCACTTGCTGTACTGTAAATGAGAAATAATAATAAAATTTTTAAAGTTTACCGGATAAAGCATTAAATTGAATTAATAGGACAATATGGAGTACTAGATGATTTAGTTAACTGAAGTTTACAATTAAGTTTACAATATTCAAACAATTTTTGTTTGAATATTTTCTAAAACATAAAAAGTTCCACTATTTCAGTATATTGTCTTAATATTGTTTTTGATTTAATTATAAACTTAATATTGTTTATGAGTAAGGAATCATTATCAAGTCATATAAAATATTCTATAATAATAGATATAGAAGTTTTAAGAATTATCTTCAATGTGTTTTAAGCCATATATACCAGAGGGTATTTGATTACAGTTTTTTTGGTGAGATATAGTACAAAAGACTAATTTAGATTAACTAAGGAGTTGATTTGAAGAATTTCAATTTTCTCTAGGCAAAATTTCACTTTATTTTCAAGCTGAACATTACAATATTGTATTCATGATTTGACAACACACTTAAAGATGTACATTCTAAAGGATTTGAATTATAAAACTTTCAGTTATAATCTGTTGCTTATAAGCAAGGCCATGTACTTGTCTATCTCTCCTACTATCAGAAATTGGATCAGAAGGGATTAGATTACCAAGAATGGCCACTGGTTTTGATCATGGTTATGTACCTGTGGTAGAGTAGGACAGTTTTATTAATATGCAAATCTATTTTTGGATAGTGTGAAAATCTGAGTTGGTTGTAATTTGAATCCTCAAATTCTATACATGAGAATAAATATAATTTTAAGTCATCAAAAATAGTTACTAAATGCAACTTTAACATTTTTTTAAAAGTTGAGGTGCCTAGCTGGTTGAGTCAGTACAGCATGCAAATCTTGATCTTGGAGTCATATGAGTTCAAGCCCCACATGTGGCACTGAGTTTACTTTAAATTTTTTTTTAATTTGTATTTTTTGAGTAATTTTTAAGGGCCTATTCAATGCCCACTATAGTCCTAAAAAGATTGTCACTGTCAACAAAGAATTTATAGCCTAGAGGGAAGTAATATATTAACATACAAGAAACAACTAGAAAATAGTGTAGTGTAAATTCTGTCATGCAGACTTGAAGTTTAGTAAAAGCTCAAAGAAAATGTGGACTTAGACTCATCAAAGAAGACTTCTTAGGTGGGAGGATGACCTGGCCTTAAAGAACAGGTAGAAGTAATTCAGTGAAATGAAGAAATCGGAGACTTCAAGTATAAGAAACATGAGTCAGTGCATCATCAAGTAGGAAAGAATAACACATATTACATCGAAAACATAGATTGGTATTGGGGAATAGATAGGGAAATGAATGCAACCATGTTTGAGATTCTTTTTTTTGTTAAAGATTCTATTTATTTGACAGAGAGCACAAGTAGGAAGAGCGGCAGACAAAGGGAGAGGGAGAAACAGGCTCTCCACTGAGCTGGGAGCCTGATGCGGAGCTTGATTCTAGGACTCCGGGATCACGACCTGAGCCAAAGGCAGATGCTTAACAAACTGAGCCGCACCTGAGATTCTTTTGCCTAAGGCACCCTAATTTCTAATAGAAGAAAACAAGAGTATTTGAATTCCCTGCAACCCTGTGAGCCAAAATGTGATGACTTTAAGGGGGGAAAAACACAATTGGAAGGAAATGTAGAATTAAATTAGACAAGTGTACCCTAAATATTAGGGAGTCTGTGGATTTTTACTCAGCAAATCAAGTGAGAAATCTTGAGAGGAAAGGATTTCATAGCCAATATTTTATTACCAGGGACATTTTTTGCTATAGATAAGTGTAATATTAATGCTGTGAATTAAGCTATGCTATGAATGCTATGAATGATTGTGAATTAATACCAAAGTACTGTTAAGCCAAATAGAAGTACTCCTTTTCCAAATTCCTCTCTAATTTGCAACTAAGTCTTAGCTCGGGTTATTTACTCTTAAGACTGTCATTTCCCTCGTCTTCACCTGTCTAAATCTTCTCAGGCTACCTACTCTGTGCATTAAATTTTCCCAGTTCATTTTTCCTCCTCAGCCGGAAATGCCATTTCTCTCTTTCGTGCTTATATACCTGACTTAGGACAATTAATATATCGTGCTTTATGGACATGGATTATCTTAACTCTGTATTGTATACTTTGCAAAATTAACATAGTGGGTGCTTGATGAGTAGCAGTTGGTTGCTGAAAATCAGCAATAATATCTTTACGATAAATTTATTCTGGAAAGGCTAGATAAATACAGAAATGCCTAGGCTCCTTCCTGTTAATGTAAAATGTTCTCCATCTTTTTATTATGTTTACAGAGCTCCCTAGATTCTGTGCTACCTACTAACGCTTGTGCCTCAAGTCTTACTTATCTTAAAATGTCTTTAAAAAAATTTTTAATCAAAGCCGAAACCTGTGGGTAGGTTTATGAACAGTTAGGCCCCTGAAATTTCAGTATCCCTCTGGAGGGCCATTGGTAATCTAATTGATCATCTAAAGCCTGTCAATGAAGTATAGTATAACTGTTTTCTGTTGGCCTTTATTTGCATGTCTCTGAGGAGATGGGAGATGATAGAATGAAAAGTACTTACATTAAAAAATACTTTTCGGGCGCCTGCGTGGCTCAGTGGGTTAAAGCCTCTGCCTTCAGCTCAGGTCATGATCTCAGGGTCCTGGGATCGAGCCCCACATCAGGCTCTCTGCTCGGCAGGGAGCCTGCTTCCCCCTTTCTCTCTGCCTGCCTCTCTTCCTACTTGTGATCTCTGTCTGTCAAATAAATAAATCTTTAAAAAAAAAATAAAAAAATACTTTTCAAGAAACACCATTACCATAATCATAAAAAAAATGTATTGAGCACCTGCTGCAATTTTTTGAAGTGTATCTTTAAAGTAAATTATATCCTTCTGAATCCCTCTGCTTACTGGAACCATCTTATTGAGTGAAACAAGTTTTCTAATTTTCTTGGACAGTTATGTAAAAGATTATCCACATCACACCAGTGAAAGCTTTTTTTTTTTTTTAAAGCACTACACCCATCATGGGGCTTGAACTCAGACCCTGGGATCGAGCCTCGTGTTCTACCAACTGAGTAAGCCAAGCACACCCCAGAGAAAGCTTTTAGAAATCCAATATAAGGGCTCCTGGTTGGCTCTGATGGCTGTGTCTGCCTTGAGCTTGGGTCATGATCCCAAGGTCCTGGGACTGATTCCTGCATTGGGTTCCCTGCTCAGGGGGGAGTCTGCTTCTCCCTCTCTCCCTGCCTCTCCCCCTGCTTGTGTTCTGTCTCTTTTTCTCTCAAATGAATAAGTAAAATCTTTAAAAAAAAAATCTAAGATGAAACTGTGGCTCAAATATTTAGCATTTGTTTTCTGCTAGGACATTTAAATCGTATTTATAATGTGATAAGGATTGATTTTATATACCCTTAGAGCTTTTATATAAAATCTATATGATATTTATGTCTTTTTCAGAAACCTATATGTAAATTATATTTTTTTGAAAGATCTGTTGTTGCTATTGAGTTTGATTTAGCTTTGAGGATGGTTGACTTGTTATATTTAACATTTAACCAAAAGCCAGAATTTCAACCAGCAATTAAATAATGGTTTACATGGCAAAGCAATTTCTCCTCTGTATTCATTTGCTTTATGACCTGTTTTCTAGGCATGTATTTTGATACCACCACCGCCTCCCCTCCAAAGGTGAGAACTGACTATTCCATGTGTACCTAGACCATGTGGAGAAAGGACTGGGACTGGAAACAGAAAACAGACATTGTCTGTATAGAGCAGAGTGCCTGACAACAGCTCACTCTAGCAAAGGACAATAAATGCCACACAAGATGATCTCTCATCACAAAACTGTAAGTAAATTTGAGGAAGCACAGGGGAATTAGACCATTGTCCCTACTCACTCAAAAACTGCCTTCATTTTATAATTTGTGACCTGTATGCCATAAATTAAGATGTACTGAACTGTTAAATAGTGGACTTTCCTAGTTTGTGAATAAGAATTTAAGGCAAAATAAAGTGTAATATTACCTGAAAAAGGAACTTGGAACCTTTGCCTTAAGACCTGAGATGAAGGTTACATGAATTTGGATAACTGGGTTAAAATTACGTAATTGGGCCTTTGCCTAGAAAACAAACTAGAGAACTTCAGTCTTGATATAGCATAGAATAGGGAGACATTATAGCCTCTTCCAACGAAACAATAGAAGTTGACAAAAGTAATGGAATTTTTGGAAATTAAATATAGCAGTACTATATAGTATATAGAGAAGGATTCTGAGATGTAAACTCCGATGGCAAATGGCAAAGAAATGGGGCATGTGTAACTGTTGTGGTAATCTAGGAATAAAGAAAACCTGAACAGAATAATATCATTGAGAATGGAGATGAAATAATAAATTTAAGATATTTTTTAAAAATTGTAGATCATCATCACGAGTTGGATAAAAGGATGGTGTCAAAAATATGTTTTTGATACTGGAAGACAGCAGTATCACTGAA
>RCUC01151982.1:0-26007 GCA_003697995.1 Taxidea taxus jeffersonii | reverse complement strand
AAGCTTCCAGGATATCCCACGTTGTTTTACATCTCTATGCCTGTTTTGTTTCCTCTCTCTGGAAGGAGAGTTGATCACTCTCCTCTCTATACTACATGCCCCTGTTTCTGCAGTGATCTCATTTGTCTTCCTACAATAGAAGATAAACTCCATGGGAGCAGGGCCTATCTTTGTTACCTACGGATTCAAATGCATGGCACAGTGCTTGGCACCCAGTAGGTGCAACCTCCTTTTCTCTCCCATGAGAGTCACATTTCAGAGCTTAAATCCCCCAGGAAGCTATCTGACCCCCAAGATGCTTTCATTATAGTCAAGTCCCAGAAAATAGGACCTCACTTTGTGTGTCAGACAGAATTAAATCCAGGTTCTATACGTGGATTAATCAGGAGACACGTCCTGGGGCAAGAAAGAGAATGCTTACCTCTCAGCTAATAGGGTTATGCCTCAGAATAAATAAATCATATGCTCTCTGCCATCTCCTGCCTTCAACTCCCCCCTGAGCACTCAGGAAGGAGGACGCAATGAAGACACATTCGCTACAAACCTCAAAGATGGGTAATTTTCTCTCCCCCTCCCCCGTCAGTTGGGGCCCTGAAATGTGCAGAGGCAGAAGGCAGACAGTCCGGCTTGATGGAAAAGACAAGACTGAGCGCGGCTGCCGGCGGAGTGCACCGGCGCTTCGAGAAGTCACTCAGACCGGGGCAGGGACTGTGGCACCGGAAGGGGGACAGAGGGGAGAGGAATCTCAAGAGACTTACCACAATGATGTTCTCATGCTCCTGGGTAGTCAAGTTTGTGTTCTAAGGGATTGAGTGGAGAGTACCGAGGAAGACAAGAGAAAACAAAATGAAACCACAATATTAATCGAACGGACGTGTGTATCTCAAATGTCCAAACAGTTTAAAATGCTTTCAGCTTCTCAGAGTGCAGGTGTTGCTTTTTCTTAATCAAGCAGACCAGAAAACCCTCCAAGGCTCGGCCAGGAAGGGAGAAGTGTGACTTTGGGGTGGCGGCAAGCGGGGTAGGGTGTGACAACAACACTGGGATTCGAGTCCCAGTTTCACCCCTTGTGAGTTATGCGACCTTGGACCAGTCCCTCCTGGTTGGTGAGACTCCATTCAGATGGGGCTTAACCCCATGCTCCCTGCCGGTGAGACGCTTCACGGAAAACACGGAAAGAAACAGGCTTTAGAATCTTGACCGCGTGCCAGGCTGGCTTTTAGGCACAGCCCACAGAGTATCTCAGTGATTCTCCAACTGGGTTCCCATGGAAGAATGGTGTTCTGTGAGCCAGACGTGTTTTAGCTAAATTCAAATTCTAGCAATTAGCTTGCAGAAATAATAGTAAATTGAATGGATCAAATTTGTTTCATTTTTTAGGGCTTTTTTCCTCCTCAATCTGGAATTTCCTCACCCAGTGGGTACCTGTTACCTCTCTCCTGTGAATACATGGCTGAGGAAAGGCATGAACACATGAGAAATGAGACATCATGGGAAAACCCAGAAACGGTCACTATCGTCTTCTCCGCTGGTTCCGTGCTGTGCTCTGCGTTGTGTGCGTGGCTCCGTGGGTCGGGCTCTCACTGGTCTCCATTCAGATTTCCTGACAGAGCCACGTCTGCGCCCTCGTCACGTGTGCCTCACTGGACAGTGACCTGGCCAGATGGGCAGTTCTTGGGTTCTAGGAAGAGCCCCACCGGGTCTGCCACCTGCCATCGGGCTTTAGGAGCGTCAGGATATCTAACGAGTTTACAACCAGCTGAAGCAAGCGCAGGGCCAGGGGGCTGTGAACATGGCTCTGTCTGGCTGCCCGAGGCGGGGAGGATGGCCACGGAACCGGGCCCGTGTCTGTGCTCCTCCCGTCCCCAGGTTCCCATGGAGACAGCCTGGCCCTCGGCGCTCAGAATCCAGGAGCATGTGGAAGGGGGAAGCTGTTTCTTAGATTCCCAAGGCTTTTTCTTTTTGTGGACATTGGTAGTGCTTAAGGAGCCCGTTTGTGGCTGATTATTAAACGTCAGTGATTTTCCCGATGGAAAGCTTTGGTCTTGCCTTAGGAGTGGGGCCAAGCTCCCTATGGCTCAGGCCGTGAGCACCCTTCACAACCCTCCTCCCCCCGCTTCTTCCCCACAGCGCTTCTCCGACCCTCCCATCCACAGGTGAGCTACCTGAGCCTCACGAGGCCCAGCTGCGTGCCCGGGCGCACGGGGGAGAGAGGGTGGAGTGGGGTTTGACCACCGTCCGTCCTGATGCCGAAACCTGCATCTCCAACCACTGAGCTCTGGTGCTCGGCCCAGGCAAGGGGCGCTTCCATTTCTCAGGCTGCGGCGGGCAGCTCTGAAGGGCCCAGCCGGGTCCTCGCCGCACCTGTGCCCTTCCCACGATTCCCAGGAAGAGCCTGCGGCAAGCACAGATGCCGGGTCCTCTGTCCCCATCCTGGGCAGCAGCCTGTGCCATTCTTCAGGGACACTTCTCTCCACCAAGGCCATTTTCCGCCCTGGGTGGGGAGAGCTCACTAACAGCCCAGGCATCACTGAGGACCTGCGAACCCTAAACTGAGTGGCCACTCCACAAAGGCCCGGGAGGTCAGGGAGGCAGCTCTGCTTGGCCAGTGGATGGACAGTCCTTTCTCAGAAGCGAGAGTCCCCTCCTCCCCCTCCCTCGCTCCCTTCCTCCAGATCCTGCCCACTTTCCCTGTGGTTTGGGGACCCCTGGAGCCTCCTCGAAGGAGACCCCAGGAACAACCTGAGTAAAGAGAACAGACAAATCATCTAGCCCCTATAGCCTAAACAGGAAAGGGCAAGGAGAGGGATTTGTTTGTTTTTCCACCCATCACCCTAGACCCTTCAGCTGAGAGTGCTTAAGGTCAAGATCACAACCATCTCCCAGGACAACAAGAATGTGATCATTTATCAAGTGCTCCCTATGTATCAGGCACAGGGCCAGGCACTTTGTAACAGAGCACGAAGAAATGGGTGCTCATCTTCACTGCAACTCGCAGATGAGCACAGTACTGAGAGACCTAGTAAACTGTCCAAGGCCAGTTAGCACCTGAAGAACCAGGTCCTTGTGCTTCTACAACACCTGTTCTCAACCACCAAGTCCCACACAGCTGGGCACCCCCTCCCCCCTGCCACAAGGTCTCTACCAATTTATGCCACATCTGTGCACAACAGCGTAACAGCGTGAGCTTTCCTAAAAGGCAAACCTGGGTGTGGATCCCGGCCCACCACTTATGCAAGAGACCCCTGGTCGAATGACAGCCTCTCTGAGCCTCTGTTTACCCGTCTGTACATTTTCGGACTCACCTCGCAGAGTCCCTGGAGACCAGCTCTAAATGCCAAAGCAGTGGTCACAGAGCATGTGTGTCGCTCAGAGAGGCGCTAAGCCCTCCTTGAGGGGCTGCCGCCTGGGCTGCAGTCCCAGTTCTGTCCCTTAGCAAATGGCAGTGCTTGTGTGTCACGGCGAGCGATACTGACTCACTGCCTGACACACAGTAGGCACACAGCAGATGCAAGCTGCTTCCTTTTTTCTTTTCCCTTTAAATGCCTTTATCTTTCCACACTAGTGCTTGGGGATCCAATGATCTTTAAAACTTTGGCCTGAGAAGCGATGCAAAGGCCCAGGGGCACATGGTCTATGAAACATGTAGGATGGAAATAAACGCTGCCAGTGGTTGGCAACAGTGCCCACCTGCCACCTTCCCCATCGTCCTGACAGTGAGCCTTGCAGTGAGAGTGAGGGAGCCCTAAGGTGGAATTTCTAGCCTCACCACCTGCTCAGCAGGTTGCTCAGTGTTTCAGGGCCTCAGTTTCCTCGTCTGTATAATGGAGACAGCAGGCCCAGCTCTCTAAGGCAGGTGTACTACCCGAGACATTGTGTGCATGGCCTATGACACCTGCTGGCACACGGCAGGTGCTCACTGATGGTGAGCCCCCAGCCTGGCCTTGGGCTGGGAAGCCAGGATGGAATGTTGGGTATACAGCATCTGGCCTGGTCTCAAATTCCAGACCTTGACTGTGATTCATTTCAAAGCCTGAGACTTTGCTCTGCTGTGAAATGAAGCTGTCTCACACCTGAGGGCACGGCCTCTGCTCCCTGTGGCCGTCTTTACCACCCACCTTCTACTTCTTGCCCCACTTGCCTCCAGGGCGAGGAACCATCTATTCGGCAGACATGGAAGGCCTGGGTAGTTTCTAGGACTGAGCGGAAGCAATCAGCCTGGGTCCCCAGAGGAAGGGGTGAGTCTGCAAGGAGCCGGTGCAGACTCAGAGGGGGCATCTGGCAGCTAGCTACCCGAGGAACTGGGTGTGCCAGGAGAGCAGGGACCCGTCCCAGGGGAGGGGGACAGAAGCGTCACTCCGATGGCCATGCAGAGTTTAAATCAGGAGTCATCAATGCCAGCATCTCCGGGGGCCAGGCAGGCAAACAAACGAGGCAAGCCTTAGCATTTGGGAAGTGCTGAGAAGATGGCTGAGACCGAGTCAACAGCGTGCTTCCCAGCAGCTGTCACCTCCTCACAAACAGTGGAACTGATCGAGCCCCCTCACTCCTATCTGTCTCCCTGCTGGAACATGGGCTCCAGGAGGACAGGGGTTGTCTTCATTCCCAAGCCCAGAACAGTGTCCAGCACGGCACAGGCCCTAGTGTGGGGCTGCTCGGCAAAGCACAGCCGAGTCAGCTGCGAGCCTCTGATGGATTCTCCGCTGCCGTGCGGGTGGTCGGGGTGCTGGGGACAGAAGCCGCCACTGCCTGGGCCCCTGGAGCCCATCCAGGCCAGGGAAGGGGGAGGACAGAGATGGGCAGGGACGGCGGGCTCCAATGCTGAGGGGCAGGGAAGAAGCGCCGTCTGGAGGTCTGGGGGTGTCTCCGATGTGCTTCAGCTCGGGGATGAGTTGGGAAATTCTGAAATTCACTGCTACCGTCATCACCACAAGCCCAGCCTCAGGCCCATGACCGGTGCCCCCACACTGGGTGGCGGGGCGTGGCAGGGCGGCAGCAACAGCCCCTTCACCCCTGCCTCGCCCCTGGGGCAGCTCAGCTGCAGCACTGGGGACAAGCCTCCTCCTGGGCTCCCTCAGGCTGCTGGGGGCCACCGCTCAGCTCCCTGGGCAATGGGGAGACAGCACCAATCTGGGTCCAGTTCTGCCACCGGGTAGGGCATTGTGCTCAGCAGAGGGAAAGGGAAATAACTCGGGGAGGGGGGCGGCTGTGTGTGCAAAATGCAGCAGGAGGAACATCTTACCTCTGAGAGCAGTTTTGAGACGATTTCCAGCGGGGCTTGGTTGATGGAGTCATCCTGTAGGGGGGACGTGAGGGCCATGTCCACCAGAGTGCGGATCTCCTTCAACACAACTTCCCAACGGCTTGGGTTACTCAGGACTTTCTTGTATTTGTAAATCTTTTTCTGGTTGGGAGAGAGGAGACATGTACATGTTATTGACATGCTGATGGCGGAAGACGCCAGATGATCAAAGAAACAGACGCATCAGGACCTGTAAGCCCCGAAAAACAGCCCCTGTGGACCACTCCCTCCCTATAAGAAACTTCCAAAAGAAAAGGAACGTCCTGCCCAGAGTCACGGGCTGTGCCTACAAAGAACCAGGCCTCCCGGACACTAGCCGAGAAACCTTCACACTGCTTCCAACAACCTCAAAAAAGAACGAAGAGGTTTCTTTCAGATCACAGCTGCTAAAGGTACTCCCTAAGTACTGATGCACAGTCAGAGCGGGCGCCTTCAAGGGTCCACAGAGGGACCTTCCTTGAGTTGGAGGCGCGGCTTTTCTCATCCCGGTCCTAAGAGGCTCCCCTGGAGAGCAGAGTCCTGTTAAGAAAAAGGACAGGCAGGCTTCGGGCCAGGAATTCAACTCTGGCCAGGTGGTGACAAGCCCAGAGGCCCCCAGGAAACGTGAAGGCAGTCCTCGGTTTCTGCCCGGTGAGTAAGACGAGCGTTCTCACCTTTGTTCGGGGCCCCGTCCAGAGCTGGAAAGCACTGGGGCGAGGGCTGTGGTCTCCCGCGCTGTGAGGCAGAGTTCCGCCTCTCTGACATCATGGAAACAGCAGCCCTCGGAAGGCGGAGGTCCCAGCCAAGCTCCCTCCCGGCCCTCCAGCTGCCTGCTCCACAGCTGCCCTGGCTGGCTTGGGAGTCTCCCACTGGCTGAACTCCTTCATTAAATGCTCTGCTCCCCAGGGAAAACCCAAGTTTAGTGTCACCGTGCCAGCAGCCAGCTGGGGTGACAAGTCACAATCTTTGAGCCAGAGTCTCAATGAGGGAGTGAGGAGGGAGGAGGTCAGCGTCCCCCACCAGCCCGAAAGGCTGCCAGGGTCTCCTGGGCCGCTGAGCTTCTGAGTTCAGAGTCATAAAGTGGTCTCGGAACCCAGGGCCTTTGAGGAATATCTGGGGGAACCATCCTTGTCAACCTTAGTTAATTGCTGGGTGAGGCCTCACAGCAGAACACAAGAGACTCTGGAGTCAGGCCGGGTTCTTACTGTGAAGCCTATCACCTAACTGAGCCTCAGTTTCCTCTTCTATAAACCAGGCAGCCTCTTTCAGTGTGTGACCTCTACAAATGCTGGAGCCGTGTGGCCCACTCTCCGTACGGAGCCACATTAGAAGGCAGAGGCCGAACAGAGACGCTGGCAACAAAAAGGGAACCTAGATTCTTAACCCGTCTCTTTGGAGAAACTTTACAGGGATGAGGCGGACACCCGCAGCCATGCAAGCAGGACCCCACTGTCCATCTCCCGTTGGTTCCCAAACTCCATGAGCTTCCACTCTCGCTCGCTAACCATGCCCCATCACTATCACTGTCATCCACATAGCTGACTCACGCCGAAGTCTGTTTCCCCTCACCAGCCCAGATCTTTTAAAATTTTTATTTATTTAAGAGAATGAGCACCAGTCGGGGCGGGGAGAGGGGCGGCAGAGGGGAAAGCAGGCTCCCAGGGAGCAGGGAGCCCGATGTGGGGCTCAATCCCAGGGCCCCGGGATCAAGTCCTGAGCCGAAAGCAGACACTTAATGGAATGAGTTACCCACACGCCCGGAATCCCTGATCTTTCTTATGGAAATCAATGTAGCTTGTCCCCGCCATGCCACGCCACGTTCTTTCACCTGCAGGCTGGCCTGCCCAGCCCCAGGACAGCCTCTTCGTTCTCCCACTCGGTCTGGCTGTGCTCTGGTAGTCACCGTCCCTCATCAAGAACTGGAACGAGACAAGTCCCTTTCCGAGGGGCAGCAGGGCAGAGGAGACAAGTGGGGGGAATGGAGACAGCACCATTCTCTTCAGGCGGGGGAGAGGAAACGCCAGGAACATTGACTTGTGGATCATTTTAGACCCTCTAAGGACTGGAAGACACGCACAGCAGGCTTTGCCAAGAAAGGGTGTTCCATGAACAGTGACTACATGGTCAGTGGGGGTGATCGTGACAATGACGGTGTGCTGAGCCCCGTGAATTCACGACAAGATGCACCCACTTCCCTGAGGCCCCCTGGGCCGGCAAGCAGCCCCTGTCCCAGTTCCCGTCAGCCAGGGGCATGGCCCGCCTCCACGCCGCCCAGCCTGTGCCAACAGACTGCCCGAAGTCTAACGCCATGGGGACACTTCCCAAGGCGAGAACAGATCCTTCCCGGAAGATGAATCCTCCTTTGAGCCCTGGACACGGTGGTTTTGCTCCATACCTAGAGAACTGCTCTATTGTTAAATGACCGCGGAACGTCACAGAAATGGGCCATGTATCATGTCCCAAAGAAAACCACACGATTCGCACCCATGTCCCCGCACAGTAGATTCCAGAGTGGCATACGGTCTGGGCCATGAAAGCCCTATCTTCTGACCAGCTGCAAGTTTTTTATCTTTGAAGGAATAATGACTTCATTCTTTTTGTGAAGATGATGCCTGCTCGTTGTAAGAAATCTGAACCACGCTGGAAAGCACAAAGGAGAGGGTAAGTGAGAAAAGGCCTCAAAAATCCCACAACCTAGAAATAGCTATCATTAATCTTTGGTGAACACTGTTCCACCCGACCCTCACTGAAAATTTGCCAAATACAGTCAGCGCGCTGTGGGGCACACACCCTCACACGGTAGGGAGGCGCGTGAGTGCTGCCGTCCTAAGCTTTCCACACTCAGGCATCCCCGAGACTCTGAGGCAGCAAGGTCCAGGCAAAAGGGCCCAGAGGGCGGCATCAGCCTCAGCGCTCACCAACGCACCCCTCCTTACAGGGGAAGAACAACAGCTCTCTTGTGAGCACCCAAGCCCTTGCTTAACAGGCCTCCCCAGGACCAGTGGGTGCATTTAAAACCAGAAGGTCCCAGGGCTTGTGACCAGGGCCAATGCGTAATGAGCACATACTATGCACCAGGCACCCCGCTGAGCACTTCTGAGCATCATCTCGTTCCATCCTCACGGTAAGCCCGGAGCTGGGGACGTGCCGCGGGCTAAGAGTCCCCAGAACAGACCCTAAGACAAAAACCCACGTGTAAACGGTTTCTTTATTTGGGAGGCGATGTAGGACACATCAGTGCAGGGTGGAGAAGGAGAGGAGAGGAGAAGGAGAGGAGAAGGCAGTCATTAACGGGGCAGGAGAGGAGAAGGGGGTCATTAACGGGGCCCCACCAAGCATTATGACTGGGCCACCATGGAGCCGGCTGTGAATCCCATGGGGGACTCGAGGAGATGGTGAACCCCACCCCCACCCCCAGGGAGTGAGGAAGCGGCAGCATTTACCCACCCACTCCCCGCACACGGCCGTACTTCCGCTGCCCTGCACCCAGGACAAAGCACTCCCCTAGCTGGAAAAGAACATGGCCCCGGGCAATGACATGTGGTCCCAGTGAGCAGCCTTCAGAGCTGAGAGGCTGAGGGCCCGTCTGTAGCCTCTAGTGTCCCGTTTACGCATAGGACTCTCATGGCCAGAGAGGTGGCCTGACCTGCCCAAGGTCACACAGCTACAAAGGGACAATGCAGGAGTCAGATGGGCTCTGGTTCATTCCAGAGGTGTCTCTCTATCACATCAGTCGGGGCCGGAGCAGACAGTGGAGAGGAAGGGTAGACATGTTGAGAGACGCAGTGATGGGGGGGGTCGAGAATGCTGGGTGGCATACGGTGAGGGCCGGGATAAGTCCACAGGCTTGGAGAGCTGGAGGCCAGGCTCCCAGGGGTGGAGGAGCTGCGGGAAGCTCTAACAGGAGCAGCAGGAGGACCGACCATGGAGATCATGGTGGGGACAGGAAGGAGAGGCTGCTGGCTCCCATGAGAGGCTCTAAGGTCTGGGACAGGGCAGCCACAGGGCAGAGGGAGGCCTGCGCAGGACTGCCTTGGGTGACAGATTAGCAGGTTTCATCCCAGGAACTCTGATGAGCTCATCTGGTGTTGAATCGCCATGGGGCTAGGATGGGGATGCCTCAGGAGCCCGGCCCGCAGCTTTGCAGGATCGTCCTGTCAGTGGGCCCCTTCATCAGGAGGGGTAGGTGACCTCTTGCCACGTTCAGCGTGGACTCCATGGGCCACTGGGCTCTTTCAGCAGGGGCGTGAGGGGCTTAAAGCAGGGTTGGCAAAGTGCGGCAGGATGCCGAGCCCAGACCCCTGCTTCGCTTCGTGCAAGGAAGCCAAGAATGTTCTTAGGGGTTGTGAAGCAGAAAACCCCAAAGAGGGGCACCTGGGTGGCTTAGTCATTAGGCCTCTGCCTTCAGCTCGGGTCATGATCCCAAGGTCCCAGGATCGAGCCCCGCATCGGCCTCCTTGCCCCCCGGGAAGCCTGCTTTCCCTCTCCCACTCCCCCTGCTTGTGTTCCCTCTCTCGTTACATCTCCCTCTGTCAAATAAATACATAAATCTTTAAAAAAGAAAAAGAACATGGGACAGAAATCCAGTGTGGCCCGCAGAGCCCCTGATATTTGCTATCTGGTCCTTTTAGAGAAAGAAGGCAAAGCCAGTGTTGGAGTAAGTGTGCAGAGAGCTGCCCCGCATGGCGAGCGGCCAGGGAGACGGTGGTCCAAAGCACTTCACACCCCCCAGGAGGACTGTAACCAGCGACCCCGAGTGTCGGTGAGGACCTGGAGGACTGGGACCCGTGCGCCCTGCCGACAGCCTCGCGCGGGAGCACGGTGCCACCGGAGAGCAGCCTGATAGTTACTCAAAGCACGAAGCAGACCTTATCACAGGATCCAGCCGTCCTTTTCTTAGAAACTGCCCAAGAGAAATAAAACACAGACTCTACCCGGGGGCAAGGACACGAACGGCCGTGACGTTGTTCGTAACAGCCTCGGACGGGAACCGGCTCACACGTCCACCAGGTGAACAGGTAAGCAAAACGTGGTCTACCCACACGACGCACTGGTATTCGCAGTAAAAAGAATGGATCTACTCACACGTGCTACGGTATGGATGAGCCTTCAAGTGTGACCCTAAGTCAAGGAAGCCAGGAGCAAAACACATCTTGTAGGATTCAAGAGAGATGTCTAGAAAAGGCAAATTTATAAAGACAGAAAGCGGAACAGTCATTGCCTGGGGCTTGAGGGGGGGGGCAACGGGGATGAAACAGCAAACAGACTCGAGGGCATTTTGGGGATGACGGAAATGTTCTAAAACACGATTGCGATAGTGGCTGTCACACTATGAATTTACTGAAGTCACTGAATCGTACACTTACAACTGGTGGTTTTTAAGGTGTGCAAGTTATACTTCAGTTAAAATGTTTAGGGCAAAACTCCGAACCTAGGCAGGCAGAGGAGGACATCAGACAAAAGCAGAGACAGTCCCGCTCGCTGGTCAAGAGCACAGGTTTGCAATAGGCGACTTCAGCTCGAACCGAAGCTCTGCTTCATCCCTCCACCTGTGCGTGCCTGCATCCACCCACCCATCCGCCTGTCCATCACCTCCCCAACCGTTCCACAAAAATTACCAGGAACCATCTCCGATGTGCCAAGCACTGTGCTCAGCACTGAGGAGCCCCACGATGAGCAAAGCAGACAGGCCCCAAGTGCTCGTGGAACTCACGGTCTATCGGTCTATCGCTTGTGCCCTGGTGGCCGCATCTGCAATGTGGGTCGGGCTGACTACTGCGCAAGGCTTCCGGGCTCTTCCACGAGATGCCGTCTATAAAGCGCTCAGCCCCACTGCTGGCTGACCGGCAGCTCTCAGTCCTGTCACCTGCCAAGGCCTAGGAGTGAGTGGTCCCGAGCAGAGGGAACTTAGGACTCCCGGCCTCTGTGACTAAGCCCCGCCAGCGCCCGAAACAACAGAGCCGGCGGGCAGAGCCTCCCGCCTCCCGCGTGCGGCAGACCAGTCGCTCGCTGTCGTCCTCACCCTCTGCTCGTCAGGGAGGGGACGTTACCTGGGCAACATCCGCCATCTCTCCGGCAACTGCTCCCACGGCACAGACAACCGCAGATGTCCGGGGTTCTCCAGCCTGGGAGCGCGGAGCCTGTGGGCTCCTCCACGGGAGACAAGCTGTCCCCGGGAGTGTGCCCCTCACGGTGGGGGTGGGGACGTGTGACTCGGAACGTGCTGGAAGCACGGCTCCGGGTGATGGGGCTGCTCTGCTGGTCGGCGCAGCCTCTGAGGCTCAGGCTCACACAAGCACGCATGCTCCCCACCACCTGTCGTTAAAGGGGGGCGGCCTGGGAGCTCCTTGGAGCTGCCGAGAAAAATGACCCAGGGAGGAACCAGATAGGCTGTCAGAACTTCCTTCCAGTAGGCGGCCCAAAGCTGGGCTGCCCAGGCCCAAAGCCCCTAGCCCCACGTGGCTACTAACATTTAACTGAATTAAAATGAAATGCAACGAAAAATTCAGTCACGCAGTCCCACTGGCCACCCTGTGGCTGCTTGATAGCCACACGTGGCCAGTGGCTACCACGGTGGACGGTGCAGAAAAAGACCATTCTCATCGCTGCAGAAAGTTCCATCAGGTAATGCTGTCCTAAGGTCCTGCCCCCACCCATCACCAATGTCTTCAAAGGACCAGCAACACATTCACTGTGTCTCCCCACAGTCAGCCAGCACTTTGAGGCTACCATGTCAGTAGCACCCTGCCCACCTGTCCTGCTCTTCCAGCTTTCCCTCCCAGGTATACAGGGTGGTGTCCCCAAATGTCCCAACGCATCCAGGAAGACTGACAAGGTTGGGCAACTTGTCCAGCCTCTCTGATTCCTAGACAGGGGCCCTTGACCTCTTCTTTCCTTCACAACTCGCTCTGGGGCCGTGAGGGTAACGTGCCATCCTTTCCAAGCGTGTTTCTGGGGGCCCCAACGCTTGGGCTGCTGGCCTTCTCTTTAGGCCTCCAGAGGGACTGGATACTCCATCTTAAATCCTTTCGGCATCAAAGACCATCACTTTGCTTTCAGATACAAGCCTGGCCTGTGACCGGCCCTGTGTCATCCCCACAATGCCCACTTGGCGCTCAGGTCTTGACCCTCAACCTGAGACAGCGGATAACCTCCCAGCCCCCCTGTGGACCTGCAAAGAGATGCTAATTTAGCAAATAAAATTACTGGGCTGTTCCCTGTTGGTGTAATTAACTGACAGATGGATTCATCCCTGATTACCCTCCAGGGACTCAGGATTTTCAAGAGGAGTGTAGGGATGCCTACTCTGGCCATTGGCTCCAAGGGGCCACCGGGAGTAAGAGATGGGACACAAAACGAGACACAGCCCAGCCCTGGTGCGCCCCCACCCCCACCTTTGGCTGGCAGGTAAAGCACAGCTCAACTCAGGCTCACAAAGCTACGAAACACCGAAATACTGACCCCCACTTGCCCAGTGGTTACCGTGTTCCAGGAACAACCACCTTGCCTAACAACACAAACAGCAAGTGACATAAGACCATAATGGTTATCGCTTCCGGGGAGCTCTCTACAGGCCAGGCACTGTGTGAAGCACTTTATACAATGAACTAGTTTTTTGAATCTCCTAACCATTCAACAAAGTGTGTGGTATAATGAGGCCCATTTTACAGAGGAGAAAAACCGAGGCTGGGAGCGGTCAAGTCACGTGGCAAGTAAGAGCCAGAGCTAGAACTGGGAGCCGGTGCAGCTGCGGATCCCCAGCGCCCGACCACCGAGCCACTCGGACGGGCATGCCTGGGAGCTTCCTCTGCCTCGATGGAGGTCACACCTGCTCCGGGACGCATGAGAAGTCCCTTAACCGCAGAGGTGAGACTGCCCCGTGGCAGTTCCTGACTGACTGCAGCTGGGCGTCCAGCTGGCATCTGCCTGGAAAGCCAGGTCCTGGGGAGATGGACGATTGGTCTGAAAGAGGGGAAAGAGCCTGGGCACTCGGCCCCCTACGTGCCCGCCGGAGGCAGTCTCTCTGCAGTTGTTACTGCTTCCAAGGAGACAGAGGGAACGCGGGCACAGCTACCGGTGCACAGTCTCTGGGGCATCGGCCGGTTGCCTGGGCAACCACACATCTGGCTGGTGCGGAGAGGAGCCAGGCTTGGTGCTGGGCTCCCCACTGGGCACTCCGTCCTACTGGGCACTTCCGGGCCTGCCGAACCTTGGCAAAATCCTATTATGACCCGGATCGGTCTGACCGCATTTAAAAGCTTCCACGTGGCTGCTTTTCCCCCTGAGCTCTGAGTTTCTAGGGGACAGGGGATGAGGCTTCATGGACTTCTGCCCTGCTGTGCGTGGTGACCGAAGCTTCTCTGGACACATGGAAGGGGCTCTCAGTGTTTCCAAAATGGAGGAAAAGCAAAGGTCAGCAATAATGACCGGCACGTAAGAAGCTTCTGCCATGGTGAGTGCCGAACCTAGTCTTCTAAGTCCCCCCGACCCTCAGATGCGAGCAGAAACCATGTGGGGAACCTTGTTAAAAGGCAGAGTCCCAGGGCGCCTGGGGGGGCTCAGTTGGCTGAGTGGGTGACTCTTGGTTTTGGCTCAGGTCGTGATCCCAGGGTCCTGGGGTCGAGCCCCGCGTGGGGCTCCCTGCTTAGCAGAGAGTCTGCTTGAGGACTTCTCTCCCTCTCCTCCTAATCATGTGTGTTCTCTCTCTAAAATAAATAACTAAATCTTAAAAAAAAAAAAAAAAAGGCAGATTCCAACTCCATAGACCCAGTGGGGCCCAGGAGTCTGTCCCCACGATGCATGGGAGGAGGGGGCACTGAGGGGCTGATACCTTGCCTGAGGTCGTACAGCTGGTGTTGTGGGCTGAGTTGTGTTCCCCGAGTGACATGTCCAAGTCCTAACCGCTAGTGTCTGTGGACGTGACTTTATCTGGAAACAGGTCTTTGCAGGTGCAATCAAGGGAAGACAGGGTCAGGCTGGCTCAGAGGCGGGCGCTGTGGCCAACAACTGGCATCACACACACACAAGGGAGAGACGGTCATGCGGAGCCGGGGGCCAAGGTCGCCACTCCACTCTGCGTCCGCAAGCACAAGATCTCCGAAGAGGCAAGGAAAAGGACCTTCCATAGAGCGTGAGCAGGGGGGCACAGCCTCGTGGTGGCAGAGACCTTGATTCCGGGTTTCTGCCCGATACTCTGAGACAGCACGCGTCTGTTGTTGGTGGCACTTTGTCACAGCAGCCCCAGGAAACACACCTGGTGAGCAGCGAAGCAGCGACGGACCCCGGGGGGCCTGGGTCCTGATGGCTCCGCTGGTCCGCAGCAGCCACTCAGGCTGACCGTTCCAACGCTTTTATTTTTAGGAACATGGTGGCCGGGCCCGTCTGGTGGGCGCATGGCGGTGTGGTCCAGACGCCCGGACGCCCAGGGTGCCCCTGTGCTCAGCAGCCTCTCCCGGCTCTTCCTCAGTTTGGAATTCGCTGGGTTTTCTCTTCCTGGGGGAGATGTGGACCCCTGTCTCTTTCTTGTTCCCTCAGAGGGCGGAAACGCCAGGATTCCTGCCTGCACCCCGGGGTACCGGCCCCACCAGCCGCGTACCGGGGAGCCACCTGGACACCGCAGGGAGGGCTGCCCGCACTCAGGCACCTGCTTGTCCTGAGTCAGGCTCCATGAAGACTGTGAGCGCACACGGCTGCGGCCCCGGGCCTGCTCTAGCGTTCTGGAAATGCACCCCTGTCTCCACGCGGCCCTAACCCCAGGGGAGGCCACGTTCCCAGCCGCCCCCCGGCTACGGAACGCCAGCCGAGACACCCGGGAAGGGGCTGCGCGTGCCTTCCACAGCTCATCACAACGCTGTCGGGAGGCTGGGGGGGTCCCCAGTTTCATACCGGGCACACCCAACACTACACCCCACCTCCCTTCGCTCACTTGCCTCCCCCACCGGCCCGGGAGCTCCGGGGCTCGGGTGAGGCCCCGTCTTGGCTCTCAGGCGTGTGGGGTATCCCGGGCCGAGTGAGGGCGCCTATCTGAATTCGAACTTCTGCTCTGCCGTGGGTAAGCTGTGCAGCTACCAGAGAATTCTACCACTCCCTGGAACCTTGATTTCCTCCTCTGGGACACGGAGATGACAGGAGCACCTGCCTCTTGGAGGTGTTGACGAGACCGTGGTATTTCAGGCTGAACACCAGGACTTCGTAGGTGCTCGGTAAATGGCAGCTGACGAGTGTGGCAGGACGTTGGCCGACGACAGTTAACCCCTGAGAAAAATGAAGGGTGACGAGAAACCCCGAAATGCCCGTCAGCCAAGACACATCAAACAGACCGTGGCCCCATGCACGGGGTCGCCGGAGACACCCGGAGACAAGAAGGAAGGAGAGCTGGAAGGTCCGCCGGGGGCCCCACGTCGGCCAGACACTAAGAGCAGAAGCGACCACACACACGTGTGCACATAGATTCACACGCGTGCACCGCGCGCGGCGTGGGGGAGGGGCCACGGGCAGGCTGATGACAGCTGTCTTCCTGCAGAGGGAAGTGGCTTGAGGGAAAACCAAGGCCGGGGCCGAGGGCGGGGGAAGGAGGAGCTCTGGCTCTGCCTGTAATGCTTCAAATTGTCACAGGAAGCCAGATCTATGTACTGTACGTTTAATTAAAAAGGAACATGAAAAAGTCCCCAAAGAGTTCAGAAATTGGGATCATGAAGGTGGTGCTGCTGCCCTTCCACCGAATTTTCAAAGCGGTCAGAATCCCACGTTCTTAGAAAGAGCAGGAAGGTATCGGAGCTCCTGTAAGTTTTGACTTCCCGGGTCGCAGTGTAGTACCTGG
This sequence comes from Taxidea taxus jeffersonii, assembly GCA_003697995.1. Classification (NCBI taxonomy): domain Eukaryota; kingdom Metazoa; phylum Chordata; class Mammalia; order Carnivora; family Mustelidae; genus Taxidea; species Taxidea taxus. The sequence continues at coordinate 9,907 of RCUC01151982.1, read as the reverse complement.
TTTCTCAAATAAGATATGTTCCTTGGAAAACAGAATCCTACAGGCCGTGTTAGGGTGGAGAGGAGAGGACCAGAATGCCAGTGTGGCTCACCGCCTGCCCTTTCTATGCTGGTGGCCATCATTCCGTGGGTCTCTCTCTGTGCGTGCTGCGCGCACACAGCAAGATAGATGTCTGCATAAATGCAGCCCACATCACATACGCTGGCCTTCTGTTAACCTCACCTCTGTCTCCCGTTCCGCCTCCCCTACCCTGTGCCCCCGAACCCATGCTAACACCACAGCACACACTAGAGTTTGGCCAACATTTTCTGTAACGGGTCAGAAAACAATATTCCAGGCTTTTCTGGCCGCGCTCTGCTATGGTAGCGTGAGTGGGTGGGGCTGTGTCCCCCAAATGCCCCTTCTTCAGAAAAAACCCCTAGCACGTATCCATCCATAGCTTTGTCCACGGCAACACTTAGTCACATGCAAGGAGACAGGCTTAGTTTGGTCCTCTGATCTGCTGTTTTGTCTCTCATTCGATTGACAAAAAAAGGGCATCACATTATATATAGATCTCTGCGTCTTGCCTTTCCTCTCCTAACCCCTGGGGGAGGGCCTTCCAAATCACCCAGTGTAGACTTCTCCCTGCTGCGAGTTTCTGTAAAGCCACCTCAAGCATCCATGGGCAAAGGTAGCATCTATGTTTAGAAAAGGAAGCAAACAGCGGTCCTTCTGCCTGACCTCAGCCCTCTGTGCAGATCCTCCTGATGGGCTTTCCCCATGGCTGCTGTGACCGCCATATTTCCATGCCCTCCCCTCCTGGTCAGGCCGCCGTGTCAAAGAGCCCTTCCTCGGGGGCCATGGCCATCCGGCCAGCACACGGCCAGCCCCCTGGGTCAGCGCAGACTGCCAGGCTCTCCAGGAATGCAGCCCACCTGACCTCCCCAGGCTCTGGGCCAGCCAGAGGCTTGTCCTGCCTGCCCCAGCGAAAAATGCAACACAGTCCCTTCACATCCCAGCCATGGCTGAGGCTCCACCTTTGAAACTGGCAGCTCAGGAGACCCTATGACTTTGCAATGACTTTTCTAGGGACGTTTCTGTGCCTGGAGCACGCAATGAACCTGGAGTGAAAACCACAGTGGGGGCTCTTGCCAGTTCTTAACAGGAGAAGCCATCTTCTGAAGACACAGCCCTGGTTCTTTAATAGCAACCCTCCGAGTAAGATTAAAAATGCACATACTGTACCAGAAGCTGCTCTCTTCCTCTGCCATGTGGGAGGGTTCGGCCCCTAGTGAGGTTCGCTCCCTGAAATGTGGGGGACAGCACGGGATAGCGCCACTGGGCCCCTGTTTCCGCCCTGCTTCCTCTGGGCCTGATAAAGGGAAATCTCTATCCCAAATAAGGAGTCCCCTTGCTCAGCCTCAAGACGGTGGCATCTCCGTGGGGGCCTCCATTGTTCATGTGTGTTAGCACCTCCTAGTGCTCACATGACTTCAAAGGGCATCTGGTCTGTTCATCTCTGGGAAGCTTCCACTCCCCCTTGGAGGGGGGGGTTTGCCTCCTCTGGGCTGGAGCTTGGGCCCGAGTTTATGAGTGACCTGGAAAAGAGCTCGGCTCCCTAATTAATTTGCAGGTGCCCCCTGGTGCGCCCATGCAGGCAGGTAACGGTGGGCTGGAATCCAGCACGACATCTGTCCCTGCCTTCCTGAGTGGGGGGGTCTCGTGGGGAGGCAGGATTTCCAGGGCGGCTGTCCCTTCCCTGCTGAGGAGGGCCCCGCAGACTCGCCCAGGGGAGGTCGGTGATGGACCGTGATGGACCGTGATGGTCCGTGAGATGGGGAGTGGTGGCCGTCACGGTGATTCTAAGTTGGCTGCACAAATGGGAGAGGTGCTGGCAGAGTGCCCCAAAAGCCACAGATCTGTTCAGCCAGTTACCCTTGATCTCGCGCTGCAAGGGACCCAGCAGCAGGGCCTGGAGGACACAGAAGGAGGCGCAGACCGGGTCTGAATTCTGGCGCGGCCACACGGGGAAGTTATTTAGTCTGCGAGTCAGTTTTCTGGTGTGTGGAAGGGGGTCCAATCCCCACCCCTCGGCGAACTGGCCGGCCTGACGAGGACAACACCGTGGAGTGGAGGAGAAACAGTCGGCACTCGGTAAACGTCTGTGGCTCTTTGCCCTTTAAGCCACGGGGGCAGGTCTAGAGCTTTGGTGGGCCTTGGAATCACCTGGAGGACAGTCAAGATCATGAGACAGAAGATCACTTCTACTAGATTTCCAGGTGAAGAAGGTGCTGCTGGTCCGGGAACCCCACTGTGAGAACCACTGGTTTGGAACCCCCGTGTCCACGGTGGCCGGGAGGCCGGAGGGGAGACAAGGACCACGCTATTCGCAGGCAGACGGTGACAAAGCCAGCAGACACCACGGGCTACTTGGCTACTGCGGACCTGGCCCGACTTCCAGGGCATGCTTTTTGGGGTCCACACGTCCCTGGACGTCTGCTCGAGCCGGAGGTCACATTCCACCCGCTCGCCCGAGGCTCTTACCCAAGCATCTGCCCGGCCCCCTCCCAGTCACAAGCCACCCCAGGCTGCTGGCCGTCGGGGTGTCATAAGGCGCCTCAGAGGGCGTCTCTGTCCATTTCGGGGTGTCCCATAAGACCGTCTGTTGGCTCCAGGAGGGCACCAGGATCCCCAGGGAGCAGGGCGTGGGTGACGGCCGCCACACCTGCGGTGCTTCTGCCCGGTCTCCTGGTCAGTGAGCCTCGCTCTGAAACACCTCGCCATCCAGGGAGCTGGGCTGGCTGCCCCCCTGGGTATTCTACGATCATCAGGTGAGGAGAGGCCCTAATTCCTCTGTGGGGACAGCTGCTGCTCTTTTCGGAGTCTGTTTGGGCCCGTCTCCGAGCCAACAGAGCCAACAGTCGGGCAGGAGCCTCGGAGGCACACAGCCGCAGGCCACTTTCCCGGCCGCCGCCAGGCCACCCGCCACGGGGCCCGCCTCCCGGGGCCGCTGCGCACCACGCAGCTGCCACAGGGGCCCGCTGCAGACCCCCGCAGAACCAAAGGTCTTGCTCGTCGAGATGGTGCCTCACATTTCTGTTTTAAAGGCTCTTCTTTAAAGAGAAAGAAAGAGGAAAAAAATCTGCCTTAAAGGGCAGAAAACAAGTTCACCCGCAAACCATTTACGTGAAAAAACTTCCTTGTATGGTTCAGTGACTCATCAGCCCCCATCAAAGCGTGCGTGGGATGACACACCAAAGCTCCGGGCCCCCCTTCCGTGTCTGGGGAGAAAAAAAAACAACCCACAAATGCACTTCTTTCTTGGCCACTCGGAGAGCTGCTGTCGTGCGCCATTCCTGAGGCCCAAAGAAGACCTTCCCACACAAGGAGGTCGGGGTGCGGGGAGGGCCTTGGGTGGTCAAAGCCCAAGCCTGGCCCTCTGGTGGGGGCTGGGGAAGCCCCGCTGGGGGCAGGAGCGGGCAGGGAAAGGCTTGGGGTCCCAGAGATGTGGAGCAAAGCGAGCTCGTCCATTTCCTGCTCTGTGGCCTGGGGCAGGTCATCACACCCGCCCCAGGGTTCTGAACCTACTGACTGGGGACGGGTTTGGGGGGGGACAGGGGGGGTGTCTCGAGGGCCGAGGATCACACAGCAAGCACCTCTCGCTGTCTCTGGCCTGTAGACGGCGGGCGCTCCACACAGGCTCCCCTCCCCCCTCCTTTCTTACAGAAACTCCGGTTCCCCGTCTACACAGCAGGGTTTTACGGAAAGATCTAGAGTCCCACCCAGTTTGACCCTTGCGTGAACAGAATACTGTAAAACCATAAAAAGGATGAAGCAGATCTGTGTGTCCGGCCAGAGAGAGATCGCCCTGGTAGGTCCTTAAAGCGTCAAGGAGCCAAGAATGACACAGTGTGGGGACTATGGTCTGTGTGGAGCTTACAGAGGAATAGTCCTAGGACCTTCCGAAAGCCCCCACAAGGGGCTCACAGACCTGCTCTGGGGACACCGCGTGCGGGGAGGAGACTGCCCCCTCACACCTTCCCGTGCTGAGAACCACCACATACACCCAGGTTGTCATCCCCTCGGAAGAGACCGCAGAGGCCCTGGGGACCCGGGGGGCTGACAGCAGAGGGGCACGAGGGAAACTTCTGGGGGGGGGCCAGGAATTTGGGTGGGAGTTATTCAGGTCAGTACAATCAAAACTCATTATGCCAACAACCAAATGTGTGCATTTTGTTACATGTCAATCATAGCTTTGTTGTTGTTGTTGTTGTTTTTACCTTAAGATGTATGAACAGGTTTATGGGCAGTGGGAATCTTCCTTAGTTCTTTTTGTCCTTCTGAGTATTAAAAAAATCCCTTAATAAATATGATCACTAAATGTCCTATGCCCGTGGCCTCTTATAAGCTGGGGGTGGGTATGTAAGTTGGTATGACCACTTTGGAAAACTCTGGGGGCAGTGTCCACTAAAGGGGGGGGATGCAGAATGCATCTGGGCCGACAGAAGGCAGGACAGTGGTCTTCTCTGATGGTGGGGGTGGAGCAGAGGGGGGTTGGGGGGTCAAGGAGACGCCTGGGAGGCAGTCACTCTGTTCCTCAATCTGGCTGATTGTTACCCGGGTCAATTCTGTGAGAATTTGGGAAAGTTCACCCAGCAGTACACTTTTGATCTGCGTCCCTTTCTGCACGTAATCCTTCAATGAAAAGTTTATTTAATGGATTCAAATGGCCCATGTCTATGCCAGAGAGTGCTCTGGTCGGGAACAGTGGAGACGCACCGTGCCAGGACCTCGTGCTTGTTGGGCACTCCCCTGCCTTGCTGGGCTCAGAGATGGGGCGGCTGTGCCAATGTCCCCACCCTCCCCATGGCCGTGGTGGTGCCACCTCCCACTGGAAGAAGGAGGCTGGGTTTGGAGACCAACCGCCTGGATTCAGCTCCGCTCTGCCTGGCTCTGGCTGTGCGACTGCAGACCTTCAAGATGGGCCTAATCAAAGTTGGGGATGATATGAGGAGAGTACACACACACACGCGCGCGCGCGCGCACACACACCAAAGCCCCCAGCACAGCTCCTGATGTTAGTAGGGATCTAATGATCGTTCTGTCTACCGTAAAGACAGCCCACACGGGCATGAGTGAGCTCTCCTCCCCAGGGCTACCCAGCCCTCTGCCACTTGTTAGTTTCAATCCCTGAAGCTGCCCTTGTTATTAGTTAGAGGGCCCCGATGGCCCATTGAGTCTCTGGAGACTGTGCCCCTCCTGGGGGCTGGCAACCTGAGCCCCAGGGGCCTCCACTCCGTTCCACAGAGCACAGATGCCCGCGAAGCGGCCGGTAAGGGCCTCTGCTCCATTGTGCTGTCCCTCCACGGAGGCCCCTCGCCCCGTCCTGGGCTGGGATGAGCTGTGCCCCTGGGGGAAAGCCACCCCTTTCACCGTTCTCCACCGAGCCTGGGAGCCCCTCTTAAGAAGTCACAAAACCTTCTCTGACCAACAGCCACAATTGAATCTGGATGGAATTCTGGCCTTTCTGATCTGTCTGAAGCCAACGTGTGCCTGGGCCCATAAGAGGGTCAAGGCCAACTCCCACCCATCCTTGTCCCACTTCCCTGTTTCACCTCCTTTCTCAGAGGTGGCCAGGTGACACTCACGCCCTTCCCAAGCAGAGGAGAACCAGACCCCGAGTTTCAGACGGGAAGCTTGACAACTTCTCCCATGAACAAGCAAAACGGCACAGGCCCAAGCCAACAGAATGAGATGTGGGTCCTAGCAACGCTTGATGGATGACGGTCTAGGAGGTCATAACGCAGGGAGAAGGGAAGCTTTTGCTCCCACCGTCTCCTCAGGTCAGCCAGCAGGGGCTCAGCTGGGAAGAGTTCTGCCTCAGGGGAACCCAGCACAGAGATGGATTAGTGATGCCTGTCACGGGCTCCCCTTGGGCCGATGGCACGCGCGTCTTGCCTGTGCTGTCCTTCTTCTGGACTGTCTGCTAGGACACTTCTGCACAAAGGGAAACAGCGTCTTTGATCATTAAAGCAGAATAAGAACAATCAATACTGATCTAACACACAGCAGGTGCCCTTCTAAGTTCTCTATTTCTATTGACCCATTTCATCCTCATAAGAACCTAATGAGCTCGGTCTTACTGGGAGCCCCACTTTAGGAGGAGACGTCGGCTGACAGAGGAAAGCAACTGGCCCTGGGTCCCACCGCCAGTGAATGCGGGGCTGGGATTTGAACCCCGGCAGTTCGGCCCTGAGCTCTCACCTGTAGGCACGGCAGAAATTGTTCCTCTGGGAGCCAACTGGCAAATGTGGTAAGGGCCGCAAAAGATACCCCAGAACAGTGGCCACTTTTTTAGGTTTTAAAGTCTTTAAAGTTTAAGGTTTTTAAGTTTTAAGTAATTTTAAGGCAATCTGCCTTAAAAAAGTAGTTCCCAAGAAGTAGAAACTTAGGTCTGGGGGAAAGGCACGGCTGCGTTATCGGCAACGGAGGAAACCGAAGAGCCTGAACGCCCACCGTAGCGAGTCGTGCGGTAAATGAGGCCACATCCTCTTCACAGGCGTCATGCAGCCTGGAGAGCTGATGCATACAGGCCTGGACACGTCGACGTGTCTCTGAGGCAAGGCTGTGCCAGAGCCACAGGGCCACAGCCACCAAAGCATCACGCAAAGACACAAGAGGCCAGGGAGGACATTTGCAAGAGTGAAGTCAGTCGTCGGGTGGGGGCTGGCAGGAGCCGAGAGGCTTTGCCCTTGGTGTGGCTGCGAAGGTGTTTTTAAGACGCCTATAAAAAGGATGGAGAGCGCAAGGGGAGGAAGGACAGAGAGGAGGGCGGTGGGGGCAGGGAGGCATGTGCAGGGGTCACTATCTTCCCTCCAGATAAGGGGGCATCCCGGCTGGGGCAGGCAAGCCGAGCCAGCAGCCACACCCGAGGGCGGTGGCCAGTGCAGAGCAGCGGGGTTGGGAGCCGGGCCGGGTCTTGGCACACAGAGCCTGGATGTTGGCCTCTGAGGACACTGGGGATATGGTGCACTTGGGGCAGATGTGGAGGCAGGCTGGTCCACCCAGAGGTGCACCTTCTGGGCCCAGGCCAGGGGCCTGACAGTGGTCCCGGGGCACGCAGAACAAACAGGGCAGTCAGCCTTTACCTACAAGAAACGGGACCGCCAAGCCAAGGCTAATTCCTGTAATCCTCACGCGGATGTCTGTGAGACTGAGAGAAAAACGTAAAGCTCTCATGAGATGTTGCACAAAACAGAAACACCGAGGCCCTGCACACGCCAGGCACTGGACCAGAAAGGAGCTGAGGGCCGGCCGGGCAATGCCAGCTCGCGAGGGCGAGGAACAGTCCGGTGCGTGTGCACGTGTTCGCCTCGGGCTCCAGACTCGTGTGCAGCTGGGAGCCACGTTCCCAGCGGTTGAGATCCACCCCAGCTTCTCGACTCGGACTTCTGTCTACACTTCAGCTCCGCCACTGACCCTGAGCAAGGGGTTTAACCTCTCAGCCTCAGTCTCCCCATCTGTGAAATGGGCAATAGGGAGACCAGGCTCCTCCTTGGGTTTGTGAGGATTCAGTGGGGGTGATGATGGCCTCTTACTGCTTTTGCTGGGCGCGGGGGAGCTGGATGAAGACTCGGGGCACACGGGCTGGGTGGGGGGCTGCCAACTCAGGGACGCCAGCAGGTGGGCCAGAGGCATCAGGGGCCACAGATGCAGGACTAGAAGTGGCTCTTCTCCAGGAGGAAAGGCCCAAAAAGGAAGAGGGAGGTGGGTCTAGGAGGAAGGTCAGTGTTGGGGGCGATAGCACCCACTGTAGGGTCCATCTGTCCTCCAGGAGCTTCCCTCTGGGGAAGGGACATCAGTTCTAGGGCCCTTTGTCCCCTGACCTGATTGCCCGGGAATCTGGGTACAAGCTGGACCGTGCCCTCTCACCGTGTGGAAATGGGGTGAGGGGCCCAGCCCCCCCACGTCCCCTACGGGGGGCGGGGACCTAGGCTTCCGGCTGCAGTCTTCACCTGCACATCAGGGACCCTGACGGTGGCCGTGCCTCAGTGGGGGCTCCCAGCGCAGGATGGGCTCACCCCCACGTCAGGCTCAGCCAGGCCTGCTGCAGAAGCTCGCCTGTGGCGTCATTAGGAGCTGGCTGTCCTTGGCAATGTCCTTGCCCCAGCCCCCCATCTACGAGATGGGGGAGTGAAGACCGGGGAGCGAATGTGCACGGAGTACCAGGCACAGCGGTGCTCACAAGCCTTCGAGGAACGGGCAGTGCCCCTCACTTCCTGCCATCCCGGTTCTGAAACACGCCTGGCAGGGGCAGGGCAGGGGCTGGGCCGGGGGGGGGGGGCAGAGGGCTAAGCCACACCAACATGATTCTCTCACCAGCCACGCCTGCCGGCCCCCTCCTCACCGCCTCACACGCGGCAGGGCATCCCACCCCACCGCCACCCAGTGAGCAACGTGCTGGATTTTCCCCAGCTGACAGAGAAGAAAACCGAGGCTCCAATAAACCCACTCTGTACCCAATACACTCCTACGTGGTTGCCCCTTCACGTGCAACCTTCTCTCTCACAGAGACACACTCGTTCCCTCACCCAGGCATGTGCACCCCACATTCCTTCCTACCTTCTGCTCTGTACGAAAGAGGGCCTGGGCCAGGGATGGGGTGACACAAGGCTGGGGTGACCGCAAGGCTGCGGCCACCCCAGGGGCTTGGGGAAACCCACGTGGGGAGAGGAGGCAGCATGGCCGGGGCGGAATGCTGGAGAGGATGCCAACCCACGCTGCGGTTTCCCCAGAGCCCGGTGCCTCCTCTGCCCCGCAGCCTTGGGACAGGAAAGCAGGTCAGCGTCTCGTCTCGCGCAGACTCTGCTTCTCTGGCCCCAGCACTTGGGATGGGCCTCGGGGACCTTCTTAGGAACCCAGCTTCCCCCGGGGATAAACCATCTTGGTTTTCAGGACTTCTGCGCAACGGCCCACAACGGAACCCCTCCCCGGAAGGGAAAGGCCGTTTTCCAGAGCTGGAGGCTCCCTACTGGGCCCGGTGCATGCCTCTTCCCAGCCAGCGGCTGTCTACGCCCACAGGCCTGACCCCACAGTTGTGCACACCTCGGCCTCTTGCCTCGAAACGTGGGACACAGAGACAGGCCAGTCTTCTCACCACTTTGTAGACACACGTGATGCTCTCACATGCCTTGCACACAGGAACGGGGCTGTCCCCTCCTGGCCTTGCACACGTGGGCAGGCCTGTCCCTTCACAGTCTTCACACACAGGCCCGTCTCCACAGGAGCTGGCCTCCAGGGTGCATCTCTCTCAGAAACAGGCCTCATTAACTCAGCAAGACTGTTTATGCTTACACACCCCTAGGAACTGGCCTCAGGGGCCAAACCGCCCAAACCAAACAGGGCTGGCCTCTCCAGGGAGCCCTCAGGGCGCTGCGCTCTGGAGGGTTCTGGGAGGGCTAGTGCTGCTGTCCCACCACCCAGAGGAACCCTGTCCCACCCTCCCTCCTGGGACCGGAGATGCTGGCCGTCCTCCTGTGAGAAGGCTCTCCCTGAGCAGTGCTGGCCAAAGGCAGGAGGCTGAGAGGAAGAGGGGAGCAGGCGGAGGGGCGGAGGGAGCAGGGAAGGGTACCCTTGGGAGCATGGGCCAGGGACTCAGATGTCCTCACATGTAAGTGTCAGTAATGATGGACTATTCAGGGAGACAACACGATGCTCAAAACAGGGTCTGGGCCAAGGAAACACCCTAGGCATGCTGTGACGGCACAGGAAGGCAGAAGTCGGGCACTGAGGTCACTGAGCAACAGCATTAGCAGGGCAGACCAGGGGCAGGCAAGAAGATCACACAGGTATCCTATACCGCCACCTGGGGCAGACTGAGCATTTCTCAGCCGTTTTCTAATTATTCTTGCCCAGTCCCCCCCCC
>RCUC01151981.1:0-21429 GCA_003697995.1 Taxidea taxus jeffersonii | reverse complement strand
CTCCTTTTGCTTGACTAGGGAAGTGAGTGGACTGCCTTCAAAGGCATCTCCTCCTACAGGAACCCCCAGCAAAGAAGCCTCTGCTGCAGTGGCTGGGGTCCCATGTCCTCAGACGTCAGCAGGTCTGTGTGCAGAGGGCCCAGAGGCCAATAAGCCACCTGCCACTGGACCGGAGCTTGGCCTGATGACCTCAGGGCATTTGTTACGCACAGTAAAGATCCCACAGTCCACATTCAGAGGGCACATTCTCCTCTGAGGGCACCTGTTTTTGTCTTCAGATTTTTACCTGATTTCCTACTTCCCTCCCCTGGTCCAAGGTCCGAGAAGGGGACCATCTGGGGGTATTTTCCTGCAGCTGCTGGAGGCTGTCCCCACTGAAGGGGTTGTACTCTGCAAGGAGCACAGGTGTCACAGTCTGAATTCAGCGGGGCATGGGGCAGTGGCCGCTCTCGGCTGGGCTTCCTAATCCTGAAGCAAGATTTTATTTCAAGGTTCTAGAGCATCACCTATTCTAGCAGACACATTCAAAGCAAATCTCAGTGCAAAATAGTATTTTCCAGTTCAATGGATTTTATGATTTTCTGAGTTCCAAAGGTTTTCATGCCTGTGGCCCTCGGTAAGCCTCACATATTCATGCTGTGTTTCTTTGCTTCGTGTGGACTTGAGCCATTTTCTGTCTGGGGAACAGTGTACTGGAGTCGATCCCCACTGTCCACAGGAGGAGAGGACACACAGTGCCACGGAAATGTGCCAGACAGTACTGGAGACACTTTCTTGAGATATTTATCTCTGTGCTTTTCTTTTTCCTACGTCCTTGGGTTTGACCTTTTTCTGGTCATTAGGAACATCCACAGTCCTTCCAGGAGGAATAGAATCATTTCAGAGCAGCTGAGAAAGGAGGGACTAAGGGAAGGGAGGGAGCAAAGGATTGAGGGAGAGGGAAATCTAATATCGGTGTGTCTGCGTCTGTTACTTTGGTAACAAGGATCTGAGACCCAAGGGGGAGGCTTAAAGAAAGTTAGGCATACATGACCAACAGAGCCCAGGGCCGCCAGCTTGGGCACTCTGCCACAAATGGGGTAGCTCATGGATTCTCTGGGAGGCTGAGAGCCGGGGCTGGAAGCTCAGAGACTACAGGGACAGCAACCATTCCTGCTCTTCTGTGGGCAGGGACACCCCACCCCCACCCTGCCGCTGCCACACTGACACCAGCCTCAGATGGCAGGAGCTCTGCTAGCTGCAGCTAGAAGTGACCCCATCTTGGGGTCTGCAAAGGATTCGAAGACTTCTTGTTCTCCTTCAAGCTACAGTCCCCTGTGAATGTACGTGATCGGCAGAGCCCAGAGCCCAGCTCTGCCCTGGAGCTGGGAGAGTGAGTCCTAGCTCCTGTCCTGGGACAGGACTCCTAACCCAGGAACTTATAGGATCCACATACAGGACAGGTGGATGGGGGACCACACACAGGACAACCATCTACCAGACCAAAACAAGAAAGGAAGAGATCCATAAGGAGGAGAGAAGAAGGAGAGAGAAGAAGACTCGGTGCCCTACTCGGGAACAGGCTTTTACTTGTAGGAAAATTCAAGAAGGAGGGTAGAGCATGGACTTTGAGCATGGACTTTGAGATACCCCCCAAGCCCCCCACATTGCATCTCCATTTCCTCATATCAGAGAGATTATGTGATAATTGCCTTTCTCTGATTGACTTATTTCGCTAAGCATAATACCCTCCAGTTCCATCTATGTCGTCACAAATGGCAAGATTTCATCTCTTTTGATGGTGGCATAGTATTCCATTGTATATATATACCACATCTTCTTTACCCATTCATCTGTTGATGGACATCTAGGTTCTCTCCATAGTTTGGCTATTGTGGACATTGCTACTATACACATTCGGGTGCACATGCTCCTTCGGATCACTACGTTTGTATCCTTAGGGTAAATGCCCAGTAGTGCAATTGCTAGGTCATAGGGTAGCTCTATTTTCAACTTTTTGAGGAACCTCCATGCTGTTTTCCAGAGTGGTTGCACCAGCTTGCATTCCCACCAACAGGATCACTCTGATTTTTACAAATGGCCTGTGGTTGTGTAAGATTTAGGGAAGCTGAGTGAAAAGTATATGGCAATTCTGTATGTGATTTGGGTAACTTTGGTCTAATTGGGGGTTTATTTCAAAATAAGTTGAAATTGGTCAAAAGGTACAAACCAGAAGAGCAGAAGGAGGAGAGGAAGGGGAGGGATAACTACCCCAGCAAGACGGCTGTATCTTGCTGGTTGGATGGCTCTGATCGCAAGGCTCCTTTCCTTGGCTCTGTCCAGACTGAACCTCAAAGGTGATAAGGCAGCTATGACAAGCAGCCACTCTGCATGCTTGAACCCCAAAGTGGTGCTACTGGCAAGCTTCAGAGAGTGTGCCAGTGGGGGAGGATGTGCAGGGAGGGCAGGGGGTCTCTGGGGGAAGCCATGCCTGTGGGCAGCATGACCAGAACCGTCGCAGGTATACAGATAGCTGAGCTCACGGCATTTCTCCCGGCTGCCTGTGGTTTATGGGGTGCCCACAGCAGCCAGAAGGGCCTGAGAGCCTGAGTGAGGGGCACAATGCTGAAGCATCGATAGGCCACTGGGGCCAAGGATTATGCAAAAGGTCACTACTGACAGGCATGCAAAACTGAGCCAAGGCTTTGAGCTTCCGGGCAAGATTGGAAGAATAGGGACCAGATTTACGCACCCACCGAAACAGTAAAGAAAGTGGACAAGACATTAAACAAGAGTTTTCCAAGGTTGGACATGAGGCAGCACAGGATAGAAATCTCTGAGAAGAGGAGCAAATGAGGGGAGCTCCACTGGTGACAGAGGACACTTCCTGGAGAGCTTCCAGGTATCAGGGCAGAGAGGCAAATCTCAGGCCAAGCCCAGTGGTCTCCCCAAGAGGAGGTACGGAGATGAGTGCATAGAACAATGCTGCAGACAGAGGAGTGGCTTCCAGACTCGCAGAGGGCTTCCTAGCATCCAGGTGAAGACTGATCAGAACACATGTGAGTGTGGGAAATGAACTGAATCCAGTAAAAGAACCTACCTGAAAGGTACAGAAGAGACAATACCGGCGGTTGACAAAGAGGCAGGAATAGTCCATGCTCTCCCAAGCAGGAGCAGAACAAGTTTATTCCAGAACAGTTGTTGCCTTAAGAAAAGAGAGAAAAAGAGAGAGCTATAGCTCTAGATAAAAAGTTGCTCTTGACTTAAGCTTTCCAACAAACCTCAGAATTATCAGACTGTTTCTAAGTAACTTACTGGCATCACAAAACACAGATCAAACACAGTCATAGGAGTGAAAAAAAAAAATCTAGCATGAGGGGCACGTGGGTGGTTCAGTTGGTTAAGCATCTGACTCTCGATTTCGGCTCAGGTCATGATCTCAAGGTCATGGGTTGTGCCCCACATCGGGGTCTCTGCTCAGTACAGAGTCTGCTTCAGATCCTTTCTCCTTCTCCTTCCCACTCATTCACTCTCCCTCAAATAAATAAATAAAATCTTTAAATATATCTAATGTGTAAAACCTATATACAATTTACAAAGTCTTCATCCAATCTAAAAGTATCACTCATGCAAAGAATTGGAAAATATATCTCATGAATGACAAAAATGAATCAGTGGAAACAGACCCATAATAACAAGATGATAGAATCAGTAGAAAAAAAATTAAAAGACATTAACATGAATATTAACAGGTTACTAAACCTATATCCCATATGTTGAAGGGAGTAAAAAAGATCAAGCATGCTGTGGAGGGCACAGAAGATATTTTAAAAAGCCCAAATCAAATTCTAAAGATGAGAAAACTCTAGATAGGACAATAGCAGAGTAGATTCTTTTGCAAATAAGAAAATGAATAAATTTGAAAACATGGCAAAAGAACTTACCCAAAATGAAACCCAGAGACTGAGGCAAAGGGGAAAATGCAGGCAAACGTGAGCTGTAAAAGGACAGCAGTCTAACATATGTGTAATTGGGGTCAGGGAAAATGTGGACTAGTGGGGGAGGGGAGAAAAAATATTCGAAGAAAAAAAACAGCTGAAAAATATTTCAAACATGCTGAGAACTATAAAATCACAGACTCAAGAATCTCAAAGAGCCCCAGGCACAAGAAACATGAAGAACATCACACAAAGGCACATCATAATTGAATTACTAAAAGCTAGTGATAAAGAAAGACCTAAAAAGCAGGAAAGAAGAAAGGACACGTCACACAGAGATGCAGACTCTAGACTCCTTGTCAGAAACACATAGATGGGGGCACCTGGGAGTCTCAGTCGGTGGAGCTTCCAGCTCCTGACTTCAGCTCAGGTCATGATCTCAAGATCGAGGGATCAAGTCCCACATCGGGCTTTGGGTTCAGTGCAGACTCTGCTGGAGATGTTCTCTCCCTCTCCTTCTGCCTCCCTTCAGCTCACGTGCTCACTCTCTCTCTCTTTCTCGAAAGTAAATAAATGGATCTAAGAAAGAAAGGAGGGATGGAGGGAGGGAGAGTAGGAAGGAAGGGAAGGGAAAGAAAAGAAAAGCAGAGATAAAAAGTCAAATATTGTATGATGTCACTTTGGTGTGGACCCTAAAAAAAGCCAAACTCCTAAAAACAGAATGAGGTGGTGGTTGCCAGGGGCTGGGGTGGGGGAATAGGAGAATGTGGTTTAAGGGGGAAAATGTGCAACGAGTAATAAACAAATCCTGAAAATCCAATGCACAGTATACTGAGTATAGACAATAGCATCATATCACAAGCCTGGACCATGTTAGGAGACCGGGATCTTAATTATCCTCACTGCAACAGAAATAACTACATGATGTGACTACAGGTGCTGACTATCACTACAAAGACAATTGTATTACAGTATATAAATGCATCAAATCAACAGTCATACACCTTACATTTACGCAATTTCATAAATCAAATATGTCTTTCAAACAAGAAAGAAAGGAAAGAAACACGCAGTCTGGAACCACTGGCACATCTTCAAAATGCTAAAAAAAGAAAAACAACAAAAGCTCTCTGTGGAATTCTATGTCCAGTGAATACATCTCTCAGAAATGAAGGCAAATAAAAACTCCCAGCCATGGAAAGGTTTTCAAAGCACTCATCACAACAGAGTCACAGTACAAAAAAAAAAAAAATGTCCTTCCTTTAGGCAGAAGCAAAATGACAGCAAATGGAAATGTGTATCTACATACAGGTATGGAAAGCGTCAGAAATAAATATGTGGGAAAATAGAAAAGATTATTTTTCTGGTTTTTAAAAAGTCCTTAAGAGTTACTTGACTAATTCAAAACAAATACAGATTTCTCTCTTCTTTAAGATTTTATTTATTTATTTGACAGGAGGAGGGGCAGGCAGAAGGAGAGGGAGAAGCAGGTTCCCCACTGAGCAGGGCGCCAGATGTGGGGCTCGGTCCCAGGACCTTGGGATCATGACCTGAGCCAAAGGTAGACGCTGAACCCACTAAACCACCCAGGCACTCCAACAAATGCAGATTTCTTACTGGGTTTCTAACATACACAGAAGTTAAAGTCCTGACCACAGAGCCCACTTCTGGAAGGTTCTAATAAAGGTGAAGGGCCCCAGCCTTACCTCGCTATCCTCTTCTCCTCCAGGGAAGACGCTGCACTTAGACTTGAGGAATTCATCTGAAATACTGGTTTCCTGCTGAGCTCTGAGAGTCTATGGGAAGGGCAATAAATATTTCTGAACCCATTTTTTTGTTTGTTTGCTTCTTCTCTTGTGAATTGGGGATGGCATTTTTTAACACTGCTACTCCATGCTGGTCCACAAAGCACCCTGAATCGGACTTTTCATTTCAACTAGCTTCTCATGGGACTCCCACACCATGAAGACTGGACACCAACCTGGTATCTCTCTGATAAAGGACAGAAGCTAGTGCTGTGTAAACAGCACAGTGTTCTTGCTCTCGGAACTAGGTTCCTTTGGCGAGCACTTTGTAGTAGGAGCCAGCCTGATTTCCAAACTAGCCGATGACATCAGGGCAATTTTTAGACTTTGCTAACAGGGCTTGTAGGGGAGAGGGGAGGCCTTCTTACACCGCACAATTACAGCACACGGTGTGGGCAATGACCCGCAGGAGGGGGTGTGCGGCAGGGCTCATGGCCAGCCAGCCTACCTGTGTCCTGCCAGGGCCCAGGCATGACACACAAGGTTTTGAGGGGTGCTTGATACCATGGGTGTCCGAGACTCTCTGGTGGACACTTGGCCCATCTTACTACAAACCTGTGCCCAGCAACTCTCTATGAACTTAGGCTATCTTTTTCCTCTGTAGCAGAGAGGACTAACCATGGGAAAGAGAGGGTCCCCAGTGGGCAGGGGACCAGGGCAGGACCTTCTTCTGCATGGGGGGAGCAGAACGGAAGGTGCCTACTTCTTTAGGAGGTTATCAGTTGTTTCTCTTATTTAGGGGTACCGAGTTTCACCCCAAAGGGCCTGGGACTCAGCAGGGAGGTGCTCTAAGCTGTAGGTGAGGACTTAATCTTACCAAGTTCCTTCTATAGCACAAGACAGAGGGCAGCCCTCCGCTCCAGTGGGGCTCTGCCTTTCCCATCTCTGGGGAAAGACAAGAGGCCTCTGGTCACCTGATGGTATGTGCTCAGGACCAAGGGTTGTGAGTTTCCTGGAACACGGGGCACCTTGTTCTTGGGGTTCCCATTGCTGCATCCTCCACAATGCAGGGACAGGTCAGCTGGCTCTGGTGGCTCGCTGGAAGTCGGCTCTTTAAGGCTGCTCTGTATTCTTCTTTTTTAATTAAAAAAATATTTATTTATGTATTTATTTATTTTTGGTTATTTTTATTTTTTAAGATTTCATTTATTTATTTGAGAGAGCGAGAGCACGAGCAGAGGGAAAAGCGAGAAGCAAGCTCCCTGCTCTATGGGGCTCAGTTCCAGAACCTGAGCTGAATAACAAATGCCTAATTGACTGAGCCACCCAGGTACCCCTGAATTTTTACTCTTTAAAAAAAAAAATCATTTATTTGAGAAAGAGAGAGAGGGAGTCCTATGTGTGTGTGTGTGGGGGCAGACAGAGAGGGAGAGAGAGTCTTAAGCAGACCCCCACTGAGCCTAAGCCCCAAAAAAAGGACTCAATCCCATAATCCTGAGATCATGACCTGAGCCAAATCAAGAGTCAGATGCCTACTGGACTGAGCCTCCTAGGTGCCCCTGCATTTTTATTCTTGATGTGATGTCTGGCGCTGGGCTATGATTCCCTTGGCCCTCCCATGGGGAGCCCAGTTCTGCAATTTGGGGTGACGACCAAGAATCTATTCATAACAATTGCCCCAGGCCGAGCAAGTTGGTAAAATGTGATGTAGAAAACTAGTTCCCACAAAACAAGACAAACAGTTCCTTTTAAGATCACAGGAGAGCTTTCATCAGAATCTGGGCTATGCACTCCCTCACCCTACTTCCAGTCAGCAAGTTCAGGGTTGGGGCCTGGGTTCCCCAGTAATGTTGATTCTGCAGCTTCGGCGAAACTCACTTGGAAAACAACTGATTGAAGGTACTTTACAGTTTAGAAAGCCCTCCCACGCACTTTTTCTTATTGAATCCAGGCAACTACAGAATGGTTCAGTTAAATGTGGCTGGATTTCAGGGGCCCGTGAACGAACACCCCGGGAACGCTGTGATAGAGCAGGAAGAGCCAGGACTTGGAATGTCTACTGTTGACCAAGCACCTCTTTGTTCCAGGCACTGTGGTAAGCACTGGGGGTCACAGAAGTAACCTGCCCAGCATCCATCAGCTGGGAAGAAGCTCTGAGGGTCGCCTGGGTGGCTCAGTCCGTCAGATGACTCTTGGTTTGGGCTCAGGTCATGATCCGGGGCCCTGCTCAGCAAGGAGTCTGCTTCTCCCTCTGCCTCTGCCCGCCCCCCCACCTCCCCCAATAAATAAATAAAATCTTTGAGGGGGGGGGAAAGAACAAGATTTGAACCCAACCTGGATAGCGGTGCCGTCTTTCCTACAAATGGCAATGAAGTGTATTGCATTCAAGGTACTTGTTTTACAAAGCCTCAGTACCAGATCCTGGCTTAGCCCAACCTCCTTTAGCTACAGAGAACAGAGGCTCAGCCCAGTTCCGCCAGGACACGCCACAAGCCTGGGGGCGTGGACAGGGACGCTGCAGAAAGGGAACCCTTCTTCCCTCTCTCCCTCTCCGGGTCCTGCACCCTCTGCCTCGTGGGGCGCGAGAGGGGGTTGTCTTCTTTCACTGGGTTTGCACTATTTATTCACCTATGGTCCTGGAACATTATGTTGGGGCCACGCTCACTGCGAGCCAGGGCAGCCTCTCCTCATCTCCCAAACAGATGGAGGGATGCAACGCTGTGTCATGCCAGGCCACGTCACTGCCCACGCCTGGGACACGGTGACATAATCGCCCACGCCCTAGCCCCCCGATTGGCTGCCGTGGGTCAGGTGACTGCCCTTGGCGCAAACAGCTGTGGCGGGGAAAGAGGTCAGCTCCCCAGTAGGCGTGCAGCAAGTTCGCCCATTAAGTGAATCAGCATGACAATGCCATAAAAAAAATGTTGAGAGATTTCAAGCATTATTTCAGCTAATTCACTCCCGGTTCCCCTCAGCTGTTTTCTGTTTGCGCCCTGGGGGTGCATGGCTTCGGAGGGCCGGTGCAGTCTCCTGGGGCCCGCCCCACGTGCAGGTTGAGGGACAGATGTCACAGGCACGAGGCCAGAGGCCCAGTGCCGTGGCCACGTGGCCCACTTCCTCCAGGGCCGGGGCAACTGAACACCTGCAACCTTCAATAAATGCCCAGAATCTGTACCAGGAAATGCATAGCGGTCAGGGGGTGGACCTGGGAGTTATGCTGTCCTGAAGAGGTTCCCATACGTGGCCAGCTGTGGTCGCCTTCCCTGGCCAACAGCTGCAGAGCCCAGTAAGACGAGGGGCCAAAAATGGTCCCATGTTCCCCACACATAAGGACATTTTTGACACGGAGCTAACCATTTTAATCATCACAGGATGGCCATTCATCTCAGCAAAAAGCACCCAAGACCCGACTCCAGCCCAGACACTGGAGATCCTGGCCTAGAGAGGGGCTGGTTCTGGGCCCCGAGGGCTCTGATGAGTGCAGAAAGAGGACATTAAGTAAAGATTTGCTTATAGTAGGACAGACTTGGAGGGCACAGCGAGGATGGGGTATGTCCTCACCGAGTCCTGTACCTTCCCATCTCTAAGCTGGTGATTCTCTGAGGCCGGAGTGCCAGATGTGGATAGAGTACCCACAACTAGCCCACTCCGAGTGTGTGATTCAGCTGGCCCTCATGGGGCCCAGAACCTGCTTTGGTAACACATTCTCAGGCGGTATAGATGCTACTTATCTGGGGACCTGCTTCAAGAATGGGCAGCATAGCCTTGGTGGTCTGACTGCAAGAAAAAAGAGGGGAGCAGCTCGGAACCCCAAGTCTTATTGATGCATTCCATGCTGGCCACACTGAGCCTGAAGCATGTGCAGAGCATGAGCATACAGACAGAAATGTCTGGAAGACCGTTGAGCCCAGACGCTCTGCTGACGGCAGCCATCAGCCCGTGGGGGAACGCGGGAGGAGTGGTGTTTGGAGGACTCCGGAAGAACGGTCTAGGGGCTGTGATTAGGGCAAATGGCCTGGAATACTGGCAATTGTGTGTCTGTGATGGAGACAGAGAGGGGGGCAGAGAGAACATCAGAACCCCTTACTCACGTTATCTCCACCCCCCACCCCTCCCATCACAGACACACCTGACAATCCGTCCTCTGTGCTTTGCCTTAACTGTGTCCCCTGAGCTTTGACAGCACTCGGACATGTGCATTTGTCAGGCACCTGCCATTTATGAGCTCTCTTTACAAATCCCCTGTGAGCTTACGGCCTCCTCTGGCCCCACAGGGGACCCTCCCGGAGGTTCTGTAGGTCCAGGGCCAGTCCTGGCACCGTCTCTAGAGGGCAGATATGGAGAGGCAGTGGGCTGGGGGGAAACGGTGGGAAGGTTGGGGAGATGGTGGACAGGTGGGGGCTGACAGTGGGTAGATGGAGGGGACAGCAGGCAGATGGGGGGAGAGGGGGAGACTCTGGATGGTGTCACTGGAGACCACCTTCACTGGCAGTACTGGTGTGGGAATCCCCGTTTCCTGCACACCTCGAGTCTTTTGAACAGCCCATGAGGTTGGAAGCCTGAGGCCTGGATCGTGATTATGGCTATGAATCATGAAAATGGGTTGGCCTCCCCCAGGATCAGCTGTAAGAAGAGGCCACCCGATCATGGGAAGCAGCTGATCCCAGAGCAGCATTTAAAGCCCCCAAACCAATGACTCTTCCAGGTAAACTCAGCATATACGGAAGAGCAGTGGGTTTGCAGGCTTGTCTGTATTAACAGCACTGGTCAGGCCGGCTGAGCCTGGGGGCTGGGCAGGGCTCTGGGTTTCAGGAACCACTTCCTGGTATATACAAAAGAAAACCTAAGGCCTGACACACCGTTGCAAACTCTGTGGTGTATTTTCGATGTTTGCACTCCATGCATTAATACCCTTAGCAAAAGTAGCAAAAAAAAAAAAGCAATATGATTATGCTATTCATGGGATGATGATAAAGTTTAACAAAAAGATAGGAATTCACAGCCCCTTCCACCCAAGACAATGTGCGAAGAAGGCTGGGGAGCCCGCAGGGCAGCACAGGCAGGCTGTCTACCCAGACCTCGAAGCCCCCACAGCCCCACCCACCCACCCCCTGATCGCAGCCTCAGCAGCAACCCTGGGTGAGGCCTGCAGGAAACCCCCCTAGGGCCAGTCCTAATCAGTGGCCCGGAAAACCGTGAGCCAGTTAGATGGTGATGGTTGCTATGTCTCGGGAGTGGTCTATGACACTCCCTTGGGAGATGAAGTTCAACTGACTTTGGCTCCCTTCCTGATTCCCTGCCCCATGGTACACCCTACCTACATGCCCTGACCTTTGTGAATCCGTATGGGACTAATGGGATAGCCTCAGACTGAGCCTGCTGGCAATGCAAATGGAAACCATTGGGTAACTGGTAGATCAGTGCCTAAGGAGTCACGGAATCCTGGATAATGCCAACTGTGAGGGGCAGACGCCAGTGGGCAGGTGCCAGCCGGAGGGAAGGAGGGCCAAGGAGAAGCCAGGAGGTGGAGAGCAGGGCCACACCCTCTGGGATCAGCCAGCTGTCCCTGAGCTGTCTCTGCCCCTGCTACCAGGCATATTCCCATGGGACAGCTTTGTGTGCCGGGACCCCAGTGAATCTCTTTTCCCCCACCCCAGTAAAACCCTGGGGAAGGCAAACAGCAACATTCTAACAAGATGTGAGAAGGATTTTTTTTTAAGCGGCTTGTCCAAGGGTGTTTATTGCAGCACTATTCATAGCAGCAAAAAAATTGGAAAGACCTCAGACACCCAAGACATGCCTGTGGAGGGGCGATCGGTAGAGAAGATGACTGCAAGCAAGCAGCTGGATGGAGACAGAACTTGAACTCCCTCCTAGCACATGTGGATGGACATGTGCACATCGCAAGTGCTGAGAAAAGGCAAAGGTTGTAGGAGTAATTTGAATTTTAAGCACTTTTAAGTCTTCTTGTAAGCTTGGGAATACAAGGGAAATTTAAATGAGATGAAAAGCATTTTTCCATAGCTGGCTATAAAAAGAGATTTCCGGTGTCCCCCAGCATTGCTTTCCTTCCTTTTTCTTTGGTGTACAGTTGTCCCCCCCTTCTCCATTGGGAATGTGTTCCAAGACCCCCAGCGGGTATCTGAAGCCAAAGATAGTACCCTCCCCTACCTAGACTATGTTAGTTCCTGTACATGTGCACCCATGATAAAATGTTTAATTTATAAATCAGGCACAGGAAGAGATGAACAGCAAAAACTAGTAATAAAATAGAACAATGACAAGACCCCAAGATAAAAGGTAGGTGAATGGGGTCTCTCTTAACACATCTTGTCGTCCAGCACTCACCCTTCCTCTGATGACGTGGGATGATGAAATGCTTGTGGGATGCGATGAAGGGAGACCAGTGATGTAAGCATTGTCATGTAGTGTGAGGCAGCTCCTGACTTTCTGAGGATTCATCAGAGGAGGACCATCGACTTCCGGGCGGTGGTTGAGGACCATGACTGGTCCTGACCACCAATGTGACATCCCTTCCCTCTCTGTCTGCCTCTGAGCTGGAGGCATCACCAGGGAGTACCCACTCAGAGAGGAAGGGAAGAGGAGCCCAGCTCAAAGCTCACCCTTGCAGGCAGCCCTGCTAGCCCTTGCACTGACCTATCAACCTAACAGGGTGGGGATGGGGACAGCCTGTTCTGTTCCATGCCAGAGGTGGAGAAGTCCATTCCTTGCACACTGTCACCTGCCTTCTTGGTTTATTGTTCTGAGTGTCTCCTTGCCCTAGGAGGAGAGCAGTCAGGGTCATAGCAGCTCAGATCATCTGCTGGCAGGAGAAGAACAGAGAATAATGGTCCTGGGGGGCTGTGAGGATGCCCTCCATGGATTGGGGACTCTCTTGGAGGGGCTGTGCCCACACTGGTTAGTGATAATCCTCTGATGTTCCCTGCAGGTACAGCTGGTCTACACGAGGCTGAGCCGCCCGTGGGTAGTGGACATGACAAATGCACTGGCTTGACACACGCCCTGGGTCGGCCCCTTGCCGGACACTTTAGACACTGTAATAATCAGTTATGTAATCAATTTCACCTACTGTAGGCGGCACGTGCCTTATGCCCGAGGACGTTGAGGCTCAGTGTGGTCGGGGACTTGCCCAAGACCATGATAGATGTTCTCAGGGGCTCTTCTGAAGACTAAGTGCCCTCCATGTTGCAGGAAGAATGGACACATCAATCTGGAAAGACCCTAACTGGGCTGTTTGGTGACAGCCCCAACTCTTGGATGAAGTGGGGGACCTGAATAGGTGTTTATTGCAGTTAGTGTGGGCGTTTCAGCATCTAGTGTTGAAGAGATTCTTTGAGACCTTTGATGCACGGATAACCACATTCTCTAAAAAGTCCCCCAATGCCATGTTATTATTGTGCGCACTTACAGTAAAGCAAAACTGATGCCAAGGGCATCTCCAAAACACCCAGGCTCTGTTGTAGGCCAGAGCTGTCTGTGGCCACCGGAAGGGAGGGGGACAGCTCCAAGTCTTGGCTGAGGACTGATGCCCCTTTCCAATTTCGCACAGGGTATGCAGGCTTCCTTCCGTACCTTCCCTGGTGGTCCGGAAGCTCACTCCACAGGAGAAGAGAGCAGAGCACGTGATCACAAAGCTCTCCCTTGGTCACGGGCATCTGGAGTTGTGCAGAAATGTGGCCCCTTGATGCTGTTCCTCTTTATGAGCCCTTTCCATGCACCAGGTTAGCAAACAACTCTATCGGTTAGGAAAGGAAGAACAAGAGTCAAGAAAACTAAACACAGAAGATGGGTATTGGCTCTGGGGACTGAAGACCCCACAGGCCTGGGTTCCCTCTGCTCCTCCACCTGGAGGCCCACGGGGCAGCTTCCTCTTCAGCTGACCACCCCGGGAAGCTAGGAAGGCTATCCATGCAGTGAGGGTGCCATGCCCTCTCTCACAGCCTGTGTCCCCTAAGAGAAAGCAGACTCCTTACCTGGACCCCTCAGCGAAAGTCCTTCCTTCACTCATCTTTGATTCCTACTGCTAAACCAACTCCAGCATCATTCATTGCTGGGACTGGGATAACTCCAATGACCAGACCTGGCCAAGAAGAGGCAGGTCAGCACTCCCCTGCCCCCGAACTGTGCCATGTCTGAATTACTGACCCACGGGCTCTGCAAACATAATAAAATGGCGTTTGTACTACATCACCAAGTTGGAGGTGGTTTATTATGTTGTTGTAAAATACGGAAGCATTATGCACAAAATTCAGCAAAATATAACAATTTATGAAAATGGCCATGTAGGGACGCCTGGGTGGCTCAGTTGGTTAAGCGGCTGCCTTCGGCTCAGGTCATGATCCCAGCATCCTGGGATGGAGTCCCACATCCGGCTCCTTGCTTGGCAGGGAGCCTGCTTCACCCTCTGCCTCTGCCTGCCACTCTGTCTGCCTGTGCTCGCTCTCTCTCTAACAAATAAATGAATAAAATCTTTAAAAAAAAAAAAGAAAAGAAAATGGCCATGTAAGGTAAGAGCTATTATCCCGACTTCCAAGCCGAGGACCTTGTACCTAATTTTTTGTCCCAAGCCACACAACTAGTAAGGAGCAACGTTAGAACTGGAACTCGTCTGTCTGATTCTAGAGCACAGGTTCTTGGCCAGAACGATATACAGAGCCCCAACCCAGTTCTCCATCTGTTGTGCCTCGCAAGGCACTAGGACAGCTGGCTCAGTGGGTGATGATCTGGCTTCCGAGGCTCCCAATGGCCACTGAGGGCAGAGCCCTCCAGCAGCTGGTGCAGAGAGGTGCACACTCTTGGGGAGCGGGTCCCAGGGGCACCCCTTGTCTACAGCATTCTTGAAGCCGCAGTCTCCCTGGACTCTTGGGTCCCTTGGTGGTCTGCCGGCAGAGTCTGGGCAGCTGTGCCTGTGGGGGATGTTTCTGGGGGTGCCTCTGCTCTGAACATGCACGGCTCCTTCAAAAGCTCTGTCATGCCCACCAAAGTCCTGGTAAGGAAGCCTTTGTAAGAGCGTCCCTGCCGCCATTGGAACTACCCTCTGGCTAGTTCTGATGCTGGCACATGGTCAGCATCCAATCAGTGTTTGTTAAGTGAATGTGGCATTTGCAGGCTCAGAACAGACTCCAGAGCCACTGGTGGGCTGGTGTTCTCAGTGCTTCCAGAACTGTGTCGCTTCCTGTCCTTATTCCTCCCCCTCCCCGTGCAGACCCCTGCAGAAGTTGGGCCTCGTGGGGTCTTGTCCTAAGGGAAAGCTGAGGGGGTGTCTCATGGAGGTGCTCTGGAGGGACATTCTCCTTAGACTTGTGCCTCAGTTCCAGCCACAGTGCGGGGGTCCACCTTTATGGCACACAAATCTTGACCTCCTGGCCACTTCCTTCTGGACTGAAGTCCTTTCTTATCCTTGCCTGAGCCTTGAGTAGCTGCTCTGGACTTCTCTCTGTGCCCGCACCTGGCAGCTACCTCCATCCACTTGCCTTATAACAGACGTCCCACAATCACCTAGAGCTTCATCGCCAGGAGGGTCACCTGCTTGCAAGACTCCTAGAGATTCTGCCTAGCTCCTTCTGCCCTGACCCAGGCCCACCGTCTCTAACGGGGCCCCTCCCCTTGCACATTTCTGGGTCTTGCCCATCCTGTGGTTGTCTCTGATCTCCAGATGGCCAAAATTCCCAAGCTTACATCCCAACCAGCTCCCCAAACTCCTTAAAAGTGGGGGAGGGGCTGGTAGGGAGGGCAGGTTAAAAATCCCCAACTTGAAAAGAGCATTTAACATCTTCTTCAGAACTGGACTCAGAGACATGTGTCTAAGTAGAAGTGACATCACATTTGATGATCCTAACACCAATAAAAGCCCCTTTCCCAAAGAGCGAGAAGTTCACAAATGTTGAAATGTAAATTGCAAGATATTGCACCAAAGAGATCCTATTAGGTCGCACACTGAAATGACTGGGTATGTGGAAAATCGCACAGTGCCAGGATATGACCGTGCATATGAACGGCTGGAGACAGAGGAACTAGGGTCAGAAGGACTGGCCTTCAAATACCAGATCTACTGTTAGGTGACGTTGGGAAGTCACGTACCTCTCCTGAGTCAGCTTCCTTGACTGTGAGGCTGGGACAGTAGCATTGGCCTCAAAACAGATTGCTAGGATTAACTGCAGTGTGTACACAAAATGCCTGGACGGTATATTTGATGAACTATGCATCAGACAGCTTATCATCTGCCAACGGTGAAGCCGGTACCCAAGAAATGTGGCTTGTTTTGAGGGCGGAGGCGAAAAAGAGGAAGAAAAGATAAAAATAAAAGGTAAGGGGAAGAAAAGACAAAAAAAATTCTCCTGGAGAAACCTTTCCTAGACAGTCATTCCATGTTTGAATCGTCTGAGCATGAAATAACAGTGACTCTGGGTTACACTTGCATCTGAATAAGTGAGAGGTGCCTGGAGTGGCTCAGCTGGTTAAGCATCTGACTCTTGATTTCAGCTCAGGTCATGATCTCAGGGTTATGAGATCGAGCCCTGTATCAGGCTCCATGATGGGCATAGAACCTGATTAAAAGTATCCCTCCCTCTAGATCTGCCCTTCCCCACACGTTCTCTCTCAGACAGAAAGGAAGGAAGAAAGAAATAAAATAAAATATATTTTATTTTATTTATTTATTTTTTTAAGATTTTATTTATTTATTTGACAGACAGAGATCACAAGTAGGCAGAGAGGCAGGCAGAGAGAGAGGGAGAAGCAGACCCTCCACTGAGCAGAGAGCCCAACACGGGGCTCCATCCCAGGACCCTGGGATCATGACCTGAGCCGAAGGCAGAGGCTTTAACCCACTGAGCCACCCAGGTGCCCCGAAATAAAATAAAATAAAATAAAATAAAATAAAATAAAATAAAATAAAATGAATATGTAAGAAGGACTCTGCCCATCTACATGATACAGACGCCTGGAGCAGGAGCGCTGGGCCCAGGGATGGATGGAACACTTGCTGCCCCAGCCTCCCCTGGATGGGGCTTCTCCCCACGTCTAGCACATGCGGCCCCATCCCTCCAGCACAGCTCCAGGATTAGCTGTTCTTTCTCTATGTAGCCTGGCAGGACACAGGACGACTGCAGGCAGATTAATCCTCTTAAACATTAAACAAGTTATGCTAAAGGTGGCAGCTTCCGCGTGCCACGATTCACATTAACTTCACGATGCCGTCTTGCCAACAAACCCTCGCTACCCTGCTCGCCCACCACGGACGTTGAGCTCATACTAAATCTTCGGTACTCTAAATACGTTTTACTGAGGAACGACTTTTGTTCTTATTTTGGATTCTCCTATTAGCTCCAGAATGTTGGTTATTAAAACCATCCAGCATGTTGGGCTGGAAATGCATTTCATTGAGTAAAGTTGCTATGATATTAGTGGCTAATTAACTTCTAATTGAGTTTAAGGGCTGACTTGATGATTTTTTTTAAGTGGCTGAAGACGAGCTCATGCTTTGGAGGCATAACTGGGTTTGTGTACCTTGGGATTCAGAACCGTGTGCTACCTGTTGGACTCTAATTCCTAATCCTGCCAGAGGAGGTGGGAGTCTGAGCTGTTTACTGCCATAAGGGCCATGTGCTTGGGGCCAGAGGCTGCTGATCATCCACTAACCAGCCATTCCTTTCCTGCTGGTAGAGCCTGGGCCCCCAAGAGATAGGTTAGAAGTACCAGGTACTGCTGGGACTTGGGCCGATGACCATATCTTGGCCACTGAGATGTGCAAAGAAATCTCCTGGAGCCTTTTAGAATGAGACAAGAGAGGAGAAATGTCCCCTTTCTGCCTTTGGATGCAGCTGTAAGAGGACCCAATTCCTGGAGCTCCATCTGCACCATGGCCTTCGTGGCAATGGGGATAAGTGTCAGCCAAAGGCAGCAGTAGGAGTGACCTAGGGCAGGTGGAAAGCGCCCAGGTCCTGGCTGATGGTGGCGAGCCCTTCTCTGCTCCCCATGGCTCAAACCACGAGAAGGAGGACAGCATTCTTTCAGTGAAGAGGAACATGTCTCAGAAAGAGCCCCAGGAGGCACCTGCAAAGGCTTCCTCAGCTTTCTGCTGCTCTGTGATGGGGTCTTCCAGCTGCAGCTGTGACATTTGCCTGAGTGCTCCCCTCCTCTCGGCCAAGGCTACTTGGTCTCCTCACAGCCCTAAGATACCCAAGCAAGACTCCACTGCAGCTCAGCTGACCTTGAGGCTCTCCCACGCGATCCTGTGGTAGGGCATCAACCTTGGTTGGTGACAGGGTCCTGCCTGCATGCCCAGCAACTTGGCGTTAAACCATGTGCACCCATGGAGGGTCCTCCTCCTCTGTGTGGCCCCGGAGGGCTGCTGCCCTGTGA
The DNA here is from genome assembly GCA_003697995.1 of Taxidea taxus jeffersonii. Taxonomy (NCBI): domain Eukaryota; kingdom Metazoa; phylum Chordata; class Mammalia; order Carnivora; family Mustelidae; genus Taxidea; species Taxidea taxus. The sequence continues at coordinate 3,383 of RCUC01151981.1, read as the reverse complement.
GAAGAGGGGGGGCATGTGGCCAGATGTGCTGATGTTTCAATGGGAACAAAGACTGATTTTATGGGGAAAATTTAACAAAATTTTAATCACGGTATAGACAGTCCTCTCCCTACCTCCCCCCACCCCAATATCACAGTGGAAAGTGGGTAGGTCATAACCAATGCATGGACACCAGCTGCCCTAATCGCTCTGCCAAGGATCTCTGAGCCACCTGTGACCTGCCACTGTTCACCTCATATGTTTAGAACCTTCTTTCTCTACTGTCATGACCCACATAGTCCACACCAGCGAAAGTCCATTCTGGAGCCAGATGGAGCTTCTATCACACAACAGTGATTGCCCAACTCCTCTAGCATGCCAGCAGAACAGGCAAAACAAAGCAAAAACTCTGACCTTCCTCTCATGACCCCTATAAAACTAACTCAACTTGGATTATAGATCTAAATGTAGGAGCTTAAAGCTATAAAACTTCTAGAAGAAAACTGTTGCAGGCCTTGGGTTAGGCAAGAGTTTTTGAGATGGAGTGCAAAAAACAAACCATAAAAGGATCATTTGATAATTTTTGACCTACAGAATTAAAAACTCCTGCACTTCGAAAGACACTATGAAAAAAGGAGAATGGGTGGGAGAATGTACTTGCATAACCCGTATCTGCTAATGTACTGGTATCCATAATATATAAAGAGCTCTCAGAACTCAATAAGAAAGCAACCAATGTGATTAAAAAAAAAAATGGGCCAAAGACATATTTCAGAAAATAATGTAGATGTATATAGCAAGTAACCTCATGCAAAAGTGTCCCACATTATTTGCCATGAGGAAAACCCAAACTAAAATCAGAACGAGATACCATGACACAAATGGAAATGGCTAAAACTAGAAAGACTGACAATACCACGTAGTGATCAAGATTTGGAACAACTGGAACACTCAGACATTTGTGGTGTGGGTACAATTGAGACAGATCACTTTGAAAACAGTTTGGTGGTTTCTTAAAAGTCAAATGCACCTCAGAGGACCCAGCAATCTCACTTCTAATTATTTACCCGAGAGAAATGAAAACTCATGTTCCCAGAAGAACCTGGGTAGCAGTTTTATTCATAGTTGCCGCAAACTGGGGCTTGTCCACATTTCCATCAACCAGTGAGTGGATTGTATCCATGGATCACATTCGGCATTAAAAAGGTATGAGTTATTGATCCCTGAGCCAATATAGACGAATCTGTAATGCATTATGTTAAGGGAGAAGGGCCAGACAGAAAAGGCTCCACATTGCATGATTCCATTCATATGACAGTCTTGAGAAGGCAAAACTAGGAGCAAGGGGGTAGGTGAGAGGCTGCTGGAGTGAGGCAGACAAGTGATGACAAGGGGCCAAGAGGGAAGCTTTGGGGTGATGATATGGATCTATACCTTCACTGACACCGTGGTTACCCAACTGTCTACTTTTCCAAAAACCCCATGTGATTTTTCCTGAAGGTAAAATAAATCCCAATAAACCAGTCTTAAGAAATGTCTTTCAGTGAGCCCCTGTTCGAAGGGTAAAGTCATTTTGGTTCAAGCTATCTTGTGCAAAGGAGAGTTCCTAAGAAAAATGGATTTCTATGGAAATCTAAAATAAGAGCTGCAAGTCACTGGGGCCCAGGGAGACGGGAAAGAGTGAGCATATATTTGGGGTCACTAACAGCACCTGCCGGGACAAACAGCCCAGACCAGCTGTTCCTCACTTGGTCTGGCTGTCCCAGACCAGTGCGGGCACTTCTGGCTCAGACTCCCAGGTGTAGGCATTGATCAGCGCCATCCTTCCACCCACTGGCAAACCCATGAATGGGAATCCCTGGGCCAAGTGTCATCCCTCCTCCCCAAATCAGCTGTTACTTAGGGACCATGGAAATCGGGCTTGTTGGGGAAACTATGAATAGTTCCACTTTGGGGGAAATCGGGCTGGATGGACCCAGGAGGGAAAGCTCTCACTCCCTCTCATCACCTTTGGGATAAAGTGGAAATGCCTGAGCATGATAAATAGTCCCTTCTTACCTTCCCAGTCTGGTCTCTTGTCACATCTCCTGACACCTCCCCCCCCCCCCCCCCCCCCCCCCGTCCTCCATAGCGTATAACCAAATTTAACTGCCTGGTAGATTCTTTCTTGGTTTTGATGAGGCACAAGTTTCGCCTTCCACTTAGTTCCCACTTTGCAGAACTTATCATCTTGGGCCCTCCGGGGCTCTACTGGGGGGACATCACCAATACTGGGAAGCCTTCCCTGAATGCCACCAGGCTCCCCACCTCTGTATGCATGGGGAGGGGGCAGACTGTCTTCATTCTTCAGGTTTAGAGGAGTCAAACAATCATCGTGTTTGAAATACTGGTGTGCAAGTGGGTCATGAGGGAGTCAAACTCCATAGGCTGGCCTAGGGGGTCGGCCGTGCAAACAGGTGCCTCGCGGGTTCTGTGGTGGGCACGGCGATCACATTATGATTACAGATCAATCCCTACCCTACAGTGAGGAAGTGGGCAGTGAGTCCATAATGTGTTGACCTCTGGTTTCCAGCTCTATCAGGGACACGCCCCCAAGCAGCCCCCACCCTACCTCTGCGCACAGCAGGGCCTGGCAGCCACGCCTCACCCATGTGATGGGTGAGGGCCACTTCTGGCCAGAGCATTTCACTGTCAAGGTGCCGCTCATCTCTTCTCTCTTCCTTTGACCAGGCTGCTGGCTGTGTTGGAGACGGTGCCAGGTTCCCAGGGTCTATCATTCCTTTCCTCCATTCATTTGCTCTATTGATGCGCTCATTCGCACTATTTTGCAGTGATGACTTATTTCAAGGAGGGCCCGGCACTCCCCCTGCTGGGATGATGCTAGGGAACAGCAAGGGGTTAGCCTTGTCCCAGGCTTAACAGTTAACAGAGGAGCCGGAGAGGATAGTAACCAATTCCTTTCTAATTACAATAGGAGTCTACCAGATTCTCTGCTTTCAGCTGAAGGAGGATTCTAGCTCACAGTCGCATAACGGAATTCCTCACCATCACGAAATCCTCTTTCTTGTCTTGATACCTCATTGTGACAGTGCATCTCCCCTTGGTGCAGCTCTTGAACACAAAGCCACACAGCCTGGCCCCTGGTGGGCTGGGTTCCCCAGGGTAATTTATCCGCTGCAGGGCTGTACTCCACTGGGGTTTCTATGCTTCTGAAAGGGAGCATGTAGCCAGGGAGCATTTGGAATTTGCAGTAGGAGAAGGCACTAAGGTACAATCTGCCCACAGAATTGGCTCAGCACGGGGGACAGCTGTTAGTTTCTAGAGCCACAACAAGAGCGACAAGTTCATGAACTTGTAGCATAAAGTGATGTTGAATGGGCCCTGCCCAGAAGGGAGAGGCATGC
>RCUC01151980.1:0-27145 GCA_003697995.1 Taxidea taxus jeffersonii | reverse complement strand
TTTATTTACTTTAGAGAGAGGAGTATGAGCAGAGGGAGTATGAGGGGGAAGAGGCAGAGGGAGAAGCAGACTCCCTGCTGAGCAGGGAGCTCAAGGTGGGGCTCAATCCCAGGACTCTGAGATCATGACCTGAGCTGAAGGCAGACCCTTAACCAACTGAGCCACCCAGGTGCCTGTTCTTAAAGTGATAAATTTATCCTCATTTGGTTTGGATAGAAATAACAATGTTGTGCTTGAAAAGAAATGTTTTGTCAATGAGAGAGCAGTATGGGCTTTCTGGAATCTGGAGTGAGGACATGGGTAGAAGAGAGAGGCATTGAAGGGTCAGAGGTTCATTTGTTGGAAAGGCAGAAAAGACATCAGAACGTGTATAATGGAGGGTAAAGAGGGAAATGGAGAGATAAAAAGATGTCAGGCCTTATAAAAAGCTTCTTATTTACCTGGCAAGAAACTGAAGCAATGACTTAAAATATAGGGTCCCAAAGGAAAAAAAAAAATCGACATGATAGTTTTCTTAACTGTTTGTTTGTTTGTTTAACTTGACCAAGACAGAAGGAGTTTCTTTAAAAGAATCTTCAAAAGGATATTTCCTCTTTCCTTGGATGCCCCTGTCCCCAGTGCTGCTTGGGTCAGTTTATAAATTTACACACGTGCAGAAAGAAATGAGAGCAGACCCCATACATGCCCCATTTAATGTCGGAAAGTTTATTGCCGACTCCAAGGTCCAGGTGCAAAACTAGAAAAGTCATGTGGATCAACCCATTTCAGCAACCCTAATGGGGTTGTTTGGGCTTTATTTTGTTACCTTTTTTAAACTTGAGATTTTGCAAGGAAAACACACGAACACAAGTGGCTCAGAACTGATCCATATACAGAATGAACTATGCACCACTTACTAAGTAACCACAGATAATATCAAGTAGCTCTATGCTACTTATTAACTATTAACTCTGCAGAATGAGTAGAGAGAGGCCCAACCTACACTGGGACTGCGGTCTTGTCCTCTGTCAACATCCCAGTGTTCCTTCGCCCGTGGGTCTGCCTGGTGTCTGTCCACGGTACTCTATTTCCTCTCTTGACATGAGTCCTATCTTACTGTCTCTTCCTATAATTTCAGTTGATACATGCATTGCAGAGAGTTCTTTGTTCCCTTGACGAAAATTTAGCCTTTAAATCTAAACATTTGTTAACAAACTCAGTATCCATTGATTGGGCTAATCCTCTTTCAATTTGCTACAAAAATGCGGAAATTTTGGAGATTTCTGTTATTCCTCCAAAGAAATGCAGCCCTCTTTGTGCTAAATAATGGGAGGAATCTTGACATCGTCCTGATCTGGGGAGGGAGGACATCACCTTTTGGTCTAACCCTCTTCCCAACACAGCAGATGATTTAGCTGGTTATATCTTACTTCTCCAGCTTCACCAGCTATGGGAGCAAGAGGCTGTTTGAACCTGCTCTTCACCGGGCTTTACTGGGGACCAGCGGAGCCCCGCTTCTTTGTGGCTATTGTGCAACTTCATGTTACGTTTACTTCTGTTTTACCTGGTTTATGGATTCCTAACTTTTCATCGCGGTAAATGAGAGCACAAAATTCTTTTATGAGACCCAAATCATTCAGACAAAAGAATGTGTAGACGTGAATAAACATCCGATCCCTCCACTTCCCGTGCTGCCCGAACCTTCTAGTTACATTAGTTGGGGGAGGCTCAGCGTGACATTGAAGCAAGGTTTATCAGACTTTCTCCAGACTCAGCCCCAGGAGAGGAGGCGAGTTTAGGACAGAAGTGCTAAGTGTGGAATCAGACCCAGGAATTATCTGTGGCTTTTGGATGGATGTGACGAACTAAGAGGACAGATGGTGGTCAGGAACAGTGTTCACAGTTAGAAAGCATTTCCAGAAGGATGGATTGCTATATTGTGCAACAGTTTATGGACCTGATCAGTCTCTTAATTACGTACTCATAGACTGTTTCAAGTTAAGACTACAGGAAAGGGTGGGAGCCTTGTTAGAAAATAAATCAATGAGAAAATTAGATTCCCCTTGCTAGAATTCAGCTTGCAGTTACGAGTAAATGTGGGGGGACATATTTGTCTGTCAAGTAAGAGCATATAGTGACCTGGATTCCATCTGAAGCCAGATTTTAATCCAGAGATGCCGGGTTATGGAAAATCCAAGGCAGGGTAGATTTTTAATCCACCGGCAACGTTTTTTTAAATGATCCACTGTGATTTATTACTGACAGTGGCATTGAGACCCACACTGTAGGCTCCTTCCCCTCCTTGCATTCTTCCGCTTCTTCCTGGCGAACAGAACCTCTGTTTTGCTCACTTGCTTGCAAAGTGATCAGATCCTTCAACAGAGGCTGGAATCTTCCTCACCCCCAAAGGTGAAGTGGACCAGTCTCAGTAAATCAAGTGACACTAAAATGCTTCCAAATGGTGAGTCTTGAGGGGAAGTCTCCAGAAGGGTATCTGAGAACAGACTTCTGCAAGACCCAGCTGGAGGAGGTGTCCGTCACCCGTGCACTTGGGAAGCACCTGCAACAGTGGGCTGCCCAGCCCAAAGACCTGGACAACACATGAATGATACAGAATTGGCCAAGGTCCCTGGGTGCATGATGGCAGTGTGAAGACATTCAGACCTTTGCTTACGTGAGAAACAGTCCTTATAATTTAAGATGATTTCATTGGGCTATTACTTTCAGCAGCAAGTGTTTTTCGGCTATGGGTAGTGAATAGCTTAGACCCCGTCAGGGTAGAGACCCTTCATCCATTTTATATGTTCATTTGCCACAGAAAAAAAAATTCAAATGTGTCTCACAAAACAATGAGATTTCTCAGTGATTTAATGAACAATGATAGAATAGAGTTCTGTGCCTTTTTCTATTGGACATCCACTCAGTTGAAGAAGAATTAAATTTATTCCTTTTGCATCTCAGGTCTAAAATTGACATTTTAATTTCATGTTCAGCTCCAAGCTTGCTAGCATATTGTGATCTAGCATTGCTAATTGAGCTCACTCAGCTTATTAAAAACTATTAGCAAGACATTATTATTATTATTATTATTATTAGCAAGAGCCATTGCATCCATGAGATTTCCCTACTGGCCTAAGGGGTTCTTGATTTGGAATTTATACTTCTTCCTTTCTGCGAACAACCCGTGAACTTTTGTATTAGGTATTAGGTTGATCCATGTGAAATTATCAATTTTATAGGTTAAAAAAATCATTGAAAACCTTCAATTTTGTGAGATTCAACCTCTGAAACCTAAAACTTATCCACTGTCCACATCATTACAAATCACTTTGAAAATTCTGAAGTATAAAGACCATGCCTCAATAAAACTGATTATTTCGAGGCCATTAATCAACAGTTTTTAGAAGATGCTATCAACAAATGACTAGTTAAGCTCATTTCATTAAAGTTTTCTCCAAGCCAATATTCCTGTGTTGGCTTTTTTTTTTTTTCTGACATTCCATCGGATCTGTCAATACAAAACCTACTTTTTTTAGCTTATGTTTATGTTTTAAAAGCAATATGGACTTTGACAAACCTTAAAATACTTCCTGGTGCACATGCCACATGGTTTACAAGGTCGTAATTGGCTCCTATTTGCCTGGTTGACTATGTCATGAGGTTAGTAAAATACAACATCCACACCCTTCAGTCCCTCAAACAACTGAATTATAAAGATGTCTCATTATCTCAGCCTTGCCATGAGTTCGTCAGCGGTGTTGCTCATTCATTCTCAAATTCTTTTCTAAACCCAATATTCAGATAAGGATTTTAGTTATCTTTTCATTAGAGACTGAACAAAGCTTCCTAATTCTTCCCCACATGGCGGGTTTCTCCCTCACTGGTGAAGACACAAGTTCTATGTAGCTTCAAGGTCATTTCAATCTTCAGACTTCAATGTGGACCTGTACTCCTGTAGATGTCAGCCCTGTGATGTTAGTAAGTGAGACCCTCTTGATCACCATTGGGCACATAGGACAGAATACGGGGTCTGCCCCAGTGTAGTTTTTCACTAAATATTTATGAGAAATCAAGCCAGAAATGAAGCTTCTCTATGGTTCTGCTGGTCAAGGCTACTTGTCTTCTGCGTATTGACATGAATCATGGGAAACAGTTGTTTCTGTAGCTGGAGAGCCAAATGTTGGCAGTTTGATACAGTTCAACCCAACAAGAAATGGAGGCCCAGAAGGTTTAAGGTTGTAAGTTGGCCAAGCTGAAATTAGGGTACAGGCTCTTTCCACGTAGCCTGCTTATCAAGAAAGGAGAGTCAACGCTACTGCTATGATGGCGGCATGGTTGCTCCTTGGTGTCCCACTTGTTGTCTATATGCACGGGGAGAAGTCAACAGTCCGCACCCCTCTGAACAGGCTGTTTGACTTGCAGGGAGGTGTCAGCCCCGCTGCCTTTGCTCCGCCTGGTTGCTTGCCAGTGGCACTACCCCCGACCTGAGTGTGGAGAGAACGCCAGCAGAGCCAACATCTTGGTGTGAGGTGCTGTCTGCAGTGTCGCTGCTCACAACGCCAAGAATTACAGAGACTGTAGAAGGCACCCTAAAGAGGAGGAAATTGACCCTGGAGGGATGAGACGGTTGGCTCAAGGGCATATGGTAGGGTCAAGGTCGCATAACTTGCTTGCCCAAGGCTAGCAACTACAGTCAATGTCACGTTTTGCTGAGGAACTCAGGGCCTTGACAGATCTTTCAGGGTGTGGGTTTTATACCCTGCAGACCTAAAGAGACAGCAGACTCAGTGACTGTTCTGGTGAGCAGGCTCTGCCTGCGTCCAAGCCAGCCTGCCTGTGGCTACTCTCTTCTGCCCAGGAGCGCTCTCTCCGGCAACTCCCCCTTGGCCCTAGCCAACTGCCTTTAGGGAACAGAACCCACCCTGGGAGAGTGTTGCCTCAATAACCAAAGTGCCTCATTCTGATATTTTGAGCAGTTCTCTCTCTCTCTTTTTAAAAATTTTATTAATTTATTTGAGAGAGAGGGCACAAGTAGGGGGAGGGTGCTGAGGGAGCAGGAGAAGCAGACTCCCCGCTGAGCAGGAAGCTGGATGCAGGGCTTGATCGCAGGACCCCGAGATCATGACCTGAGCCAAAGGAGATGCTTAACTGATGGCCAACGCTTAACCGACTGAGCCACCCCGGCGTCCTTTGAGCAGTTTTCTTGCTCGTTTGTCCTACGCCTCAAGCTGCTGTGGATCTCCTGTGGGTCTCCTGATTCCTCTTTATCAGGTTTGGGTCTCCCACCTCATTCTGCTGTCTGATGTGTGTCCACAGGCTGTTTTCCAACTTCTTTTCCTCATTCCTGTCCTTTGTCTTTGCCCCCCATTCTGACTTAGTGTCTTCCTCTAAGACCCCCACCCCGATACCTACTGAACCCTTCAAGCTTTGCTTTGGATTTCCTGTCCCTAATCTACAGCAACTTAAACTCCAGAGGAACACAGCTTTGCCACTCACAGGAGTGCCTTTCTTCATAATTCATCTTGATTTCTCATCCTTGTAAGGAAGGGTGTAAGTTCACTCCCACATAGACACATGGTGAAAACATGGGGGTGTTTGGGGATTACTAACAGTGCCTTATGTTTACATTACACCCTCCAGTTTATAAAGCACTTATCACATCTATACAAAAGCATTCAGAACATCCCAGAAGCCTAGATGTTCCAAGGATGTTCAGAAGGATGTTCCAAGATCTATTCCCTAGTGCTGGCTAGAGTGAAGACCAGTGGTGGGTTTGAGATCATTTGGAAAAAATTCCATTTATTGCTTCCAGTCAGAAGACCTGAGTTAGGAGCTCTATACATTATAAGAATCTGTTTTCCTAGTACTCCATGTGGTCTTGTTGAATTGTCAGGTTTAGAGAGCACAGAGGCGCCCTATCTTCATCTTGAAAGGATGGTTAGCTAGCTTCTAATTAAACATCACCTATGTGAGAAAACCTCCTGTTTTGAAAGGCCACATCCAGTCTGTTGTTGAGTACCTGTCACTGTTGGGAAGTGTGTCTGAACCAAAATCAAAGCTTGGCTATCGGATTATAAACACAATTCAAATAAATATAAGATTCAACAACTGGACATTCCAGTGCTCTCAGGGGGTACCTTAGAGAATCTCAACAAATGTCAATAACCCATCCTGGTGAAAAATTGTCTTTTTTTCAATTTGGGAAATTTTAATACTATACCTGATCAAACAACAATGAGTTCCTCATTTTATTTTTTGTATCCTTCAGAAAAGCTCACGATGGTTAGGAACGGGAAGGGAGGAAAGGTTTTTGAGACTCAATTTTGCTCTTCCTTCCCTTCCTGCCTTAAGATTCAAGGATTCTGACAAGTCAGCGTTTTCATGACAAAGTGGAGTGATTACTGTTTCTAGAACCAAACCTCCATTGGCTTCATTGGAAAGAAGTACTCAAATGGAGACATTTCTCACCCCTTCTGAAGCCATTCTGGAGGAAGGCCCTGAGCACTGGGGGAGGAAGTTCTTGCAAACCTGCTTTCCACAGCAGAAGGCTTTAAGACAGGCCAACCCTCTTCAGTCATTGTGGGGCTCTATTTATATAGCCAAGAGGGGAAAGAATTGGAAAATACACAGACAAATGAACTGACGAATGTACAGTCAACTTCATCTATTAAAGTTTCAGTGCAAGGGTTGCCCGTGAAATTATACTAATGAGAAACAGATACTGAAATAAACCTTCCATGTTACAGAATGTGACAATTTGCCTTAGCAAGGCTGATCATTCCCCAGGTGCCGATGATCTTTTCTGTATCTGCAGAGCCCTTTGTGCCACCCCAGGACACGCCTGTCCCCATGATGCAGGAAGCACTGTTGTCACCTTCAGTGATCCTCAACCTGCACATGTAAATGACCTCTGCATGTAGTTTTCTTGGTCCTATCCCAGAAATCTGGAAGGAGCCCTACAGAAGGGCTTACCTTACCTGAGCAAACGAGTGATTTTTAGTGAACACCTAATGTCACAAAATACTGCTGAAATCCAGCATTTCCCTAATGTGTCTAATAATGGGAATCACCCAGGGTGCTTGTTAAAAACATCAATTTGCACACTCTACCCTCATACTACTAAAGCAGCATTTTCAAAGGGCAGGCCCAGCATCACCTGGGAGTTTGTTAGTAACTCTAACTCTTGGGCCCTATCTCAGAACTACCATAACAAAGTCTACACTTGAATCCCAGGTGATGCTTGTGGGTGTACATGTATGAGAAGGGCTACTGTCGACCAGTTCTCTAACGCTGATGTTCATGCCCCTGGCTGCATGTTAGAATCACTTGCTTGTGTGTCTGGCTATTGGGTTGCTGGTTTGATTGTGATGCAATGCCCAGGCCAGGAGCAGCAATGGGACACAGATTTGTTGTAGCTGTTGTTTTTAAGTTACGCTAACGTGCTGCCAAGGCTGGGTAACCACTCACTAGGGATAAGCTGGATAAGAGAGACCAGAGCTCCAGTTCACACAGCAGGGGGTCCACCAGTTTGAACAGCTCTATGACTCCAACACCTACCTACGCCTTCACACTCAACAAACTCCTCTCCTATGTGTCACACATGTATCCTGTAGCAGATAGACACAGGGACTGGAGGGCACGCAGGTTTGTGACATTCCGTATACAGAACTGTATACTGGAGAGAAAGGGATAAATAGGTGCCCACAGGGTTCTGTGCAAGTTCAAATTTGCACACATATATACACACATATGTACACACACATGCACACTTGTTTCTACAGGGAGCAATAGAATTTCATGGAGAACCTTGTGTCCTCATAAATTAAAGGATGTATAAGATCTGGGCATGTGGAGATGGAGAAAAATGTTCTCGGCAGATTGAGTCAATATGAAAACAATAAGCTAAGAACAGCCAAGTATTTTTCAACTTCAAACCCGTGTGAGGCTTTCTTGGCATCAATAAAGCTATAAATAACAACACCTATATATATATATACCCACGCATATAAATATACATACATACATACCTATTCACATCCATATTAAAGAAGCTTAAGATGTAGAAGAGGACTATAGAGAAGAATATTTTCTTGTCTCTCCAGGACAACCAGAAGTTTTAATTTCTGAGCCTGGTTTCCTCCTTTCCCAGTGAAACTTGAATGCAATTGGGTTATCAACCCTCTGCCCTTATCACCCTAGCAGAATGACCCGCTATGACCTGGCGCTTACAAGCTATGCCGGACAGACCTGTTCTTCCTGGTGATTTCTGGACAGAAGACCAGAATCTACATAAAGCTCCATGTATGCACTTAAGCTACCAAGGTTTGGGCTGAATGCAAAAGATTTGTCTTGTCAGGTGCCCCTTGAGAGAAGGTGTGATCTAAACAGGTGCCCTAGAGGAAAAGAAAGAAAGTTCAGGGAGCCGAGAAATACCCTGATGTTCAGTGCCTACTGCCCCAAACATGGGTGAAAGCAGAGAAAGATGAGCTTTGTCACAGAAACAGGAACCTCCGGAAAGCTCAGAGTCCTTCAAAGGCAGTTTCTGAAGTGCTGGGAACTGAAGCCCTGCGGTTTCCTGTGCCTGTTGGAATCAGCGAGGGCAAGGAGTTCCAAAAGCAAAACTTTTTCAGAAAGTTTTAAGTAGGTCACTTTGTGTACCAGACCTTGAGTAATTTATGTACCAGACCTTGAGTAACGCTGGCTGGTGGCAGAGCCCACAGCACTATGCATTCCATTGAAATCAGGTTACCTTCCCGTTCTGTCCATGAAACTAGGGCAGGGGTCCATCCACAAACCCTGACAAAGGCACCACCCAAGTGTCCCACACGGGGTACCTACCCTTGCCACCAAAGGAATGATCACAACGGTCTAAATGACCAGCTTCCCAACCCAATATCCATAACTATAGACATTCTCTTTAAATATTTCAGTTGAGAGGGGAGCCTGGGTGGCTCAGTCTGTTAAGCATCGGACTCTTGATTTCGGCTCAGGTCATGACCTAAGGTTGGGAGATCGAGCCCAACGTGGGTTCCACACTCAACACGCAGTCTGCTTAGGATTCTCTCTCTCCCTCTCCCTTTCTCCTATCCCCATGCACTCATTCACTTGCTCTCTCTCTCTCTCTCTCTCTCTCTCTCGATATATATATATATATATAAAATCTTTTAAAAATTAAATATTTCAGTTTAGACTATAAAGGCAGCTCAGAGTTCTTTCCTGAGTCTCTCCTTGTCTCCTCAGAGAGCAAGACTTCCTTACCAGTTTCAGTTAAATTGGTAGTAAGGTAGGAATAGTGCAGGAGAGTTAGTATTACTTCTAGTTAATTCCTCTTCTCTTTATCTTAGTACCACACTGACTATAATTCAACCTTCACATTTATTTAACTCTTTGGGTTTCAATCTATCCAAGCCATTCAACACCTGTTGAGTACTTCTAATACTTCGGGCACAGTTACTCCCCAGGGAAAGCTACCTGAAGTAGCTTCGGAAATACAGGGTCTTGGTAACAGGACATTCTTCACAGGTAGAGGCTCTAAATGGAGAAACAGACCCTGCCAGCATCCTAAGTCATAATTTGGCTTCATTTTATTGGCCTTATTAATGTTGAACATGAAACATAATGACATTCAAATGGTCATATCAAAATATATCCAAGAGCAAGTCAACACGAGTTGGGGATTATCTGCCAACTTGGACTCTACCTGCCTTGTTGCCCTTATGTTAAAAAACAGAAACTTGACCATAATTCCAAGTTTAAAAACCTCCGGACTTTTGGGTTAAAAAAATACCTTTATATTAGCCAAAAAGCATGGATTTCATATTTACCATTAAATCATCTTCCTCCTTTCCTTGCATGACATCATTCATCCTCATTGTTGGCCTAACAGATATAATTCCCTCGCAAGGAACAGACATACTTGCTTTAGAGGCGCTCAGAGGACAAGCTGTGAGCACTATAGAAACCACATATTCAAGTGAGAATTCGAAGAAGGATTGAACACATTCACCAAGCCCAGGGCGTCTTGCTCAGGATTTGCAAATTACCCATAAGAAAGGAGTGCTCTTAATGCTAAGGGTTCTTTTATATTGACCTTTATTCTCTATACATAAAACTTCCTGCCACTTTAAAGCATTATTTGTTTTCAGTGTTGCCAAAAAAAAAAAAAAAAAAATCATAGCACTTGTTGATAAGTGGTGGCTACAAGGGGACAAAATCGCCTTCCAATAAAAAAATTCTTACCTTGTACCATTTCTAAACACGTAGAAGTCTCGGCTATTTGTTTTGGAGGGTGTCTTGAATGCAGATGGAGCAAAGCCAAAGAACTACGAAGCACAGGCAAAGGAGGGGAAGCAAATCAACTTAAAAGGAGAGATGGCCCTGACCTCGCTCCCCACTTCGGGGAAATTCTTTGATTATCTCTCATGACTTCTCCTCTCCAGCTCCTCAGCCCCACTCACAGCTGCCTTTTCTTGTTTGTTGATCAGCCACCCACCACTTCAGCTCCCAAGTGTCCTCACAGAAGAGGGCCAGATCCCAAGTGGACTTCTCTGGCTATATTAGCCAGAGTCCAGCAGTCTGGGCATTCTCCTAATGTCAAAGTGTCTCAAGGTCACAGCCAGAAACTGAAAATGGGGCAGCTGCCTCTCCGGGGCACCCCATCTCAAATTACAGCATCCCCTCAACCCCCTCTATTCCAGATCCCCCTTTCTTGCTTTATTCTTCCTCCTAAGCACATACTGCTGTCTAATCAGCCAAAGATATACTTATGAACCTTGTTTATTTTTGGTCTCCTCCACTGGGATAGAACCTCCATAAGGGCATGGATTTTTCTTTTTTTGGTCTGTTTTATTCACTTTTGTATCCCCAGCCCTTTGGGGATAGACTCCCCAAAAGAGTCTATCAAGAAATATTTGCTACATGAATAAATAAATAGTTGACTTGATCATTTCAAATCAAATTGATCCCCTGAAAGAATGTTTTGGCATAAAAGGATGAGACACTTCTTTAGGGAGATTCAGGGAGAAGCACCACCATGTAAAATCTGCCATCTCAAGCAGCACATTTTAAATTGAATTAAGCCCCGTCTTTTAGGAAAACTCATTTCTAAATCTGAAGGAGCAAGTCCCAGAGCAAAAGAGGAATGGGAGGCATTCTGAGGTCTTCCTAAACAAGCAACGAAGCCCTCCGGCCAGAAGGACAGAAAAAGTGTTGTTAGTTTGCACCTTAAGATTAAGCTCCCTTCACCATTTTGGAAGGCTGACAGGAAATGAAGAAACAGAACTTGCCTATCTGGGAAACTAGGATAAACCATGACAAAGCTCCCCCACGTTATTTATTTACTTAAAATCGACTTCTCTTTACTAATAGTAAAAACAAAATAGAAATTGACATTGAGTGTAGAAACCCTAGGAAATACGGGAAAGTCTGAAGAAAGAAGTAAACAAAAAAAAAAGACTCCCATAATGAGTGTCATGTGAACAAAGGTGATCTGTCAGAATGCCAATATACTGACATCCAATCAAGTGTGTGTAGAATCCAATAAGCCTTACGTCAAATATAGTCTGTTTTGTTTCTCATTTGCCATCAGAGACTGTACAAGTGAAAATTTAGTTGATATCGGCTTTTTTGATGATGAAACTGGGCAGGAGTACAGAGCGTTAGTGACGGAAGAAGTGTACATTGATTCAGACTTTCTATAAGCCTGAAATCTGCTCATAGCATTTGACTTAGTTGAATTTCCAGAAATTAGTTTTAAGTAAACAATCAGACATATATACCTACAAACATATAAAGATGTTTGTTGAAGCCTTATTTATAACAGTGAATTGGGAATCAGCTAAATTGGTTAACAAATTCTGGTGGGTACAAATAATGGAATACTACACGGCTGTTAAAAAGGATATTCTAGATCCCTACTTATACTGTGATTCTCTCTTGCCACCCCCAAGTTCTTGATACCTTCCACATGCTCTACTCTTTTTTCTCCACGGCACTAATCCCTCAAATACACCCTATAATTTACTTATTTATTACAGGCATTATATATTGTCCGTGTTTACCCACTAGAATATAAACTCAGTGATAAACGTCATTCTTCTTTGATAGCTCCAATGCCAGAGAAGTTCTTGACACATAGGTACTCAATAAATATTTCCTGTAGGATAACTCCCCCAGAGTTGGAATTTCTGGATAAAGAAACATTTTAAAACTTTCAGGATTAAAAAAAAAAAAAAAAAACTTTCAGGATATCTTATGAAACTGGTAATTCACTTTATTTTTTTGTTGTTTTCGTTTTAAAGATTTATATATGTATATATAGAGAGAGAGAAAGCGCACATGTGCATGAGTTGGGGGAGGGGTAGATAGAGAGGAAGATATAGAATTTCAAGCAGACTCCATGATGCTCACAGAGCCCAATGTGGGGCTTGATCTCACGACCTTGAGATCATGACCTGAGCCAAAATCAAGAGTCGGACACTTAACCGACTGAACCACTCAGGTGCCCCTACACTTTAAAAGTGACTTTTCAAGCACTGAGAAGCATACTTGGGGATGGTAGAATGGCAGTCATCAGTATTACTTCTCCTCTTCGGAGTTTCAATAAAATATAATGTGTTTGTTCTATTGGAACATACAAAGAAAGTGTTCTCTTTACACAATCTTCTCTTCAACTATTATAACTTAAGACTGTTTAAAAAAAGAAAAAGCAAGAAAGCCTCTAGCATTTTCCTGTAGTTACGTTATATAGTTCTACAACATATCCTAAATCATAATAGTTATTTTGAGACTGACTTTTCTGTTACCATTCTGTATCTACTGTGTTTTAAGAAAGCTTGACACAGATTAATTGGACTAAATAAATAAATAAACTAAACTAAATAAATAAATAAACTAAAACTAAATAAAACCCTACTGGCCAGGGTTTACACAGGATAACACTTGTTTATTACTTAGACATAATATGCTACTTAATCCTTTATCATCACTGATAAGGTGGCTTGTTCTTATGCAGAACTGAGGTAGATCCCCACCTAGCAGAGGGGATCTCTCTGGGCCATGAGTGGCAGGTCAAGGATAAACATCCTTACGAAACAGCCTGCAGGCCAGAGCTAGGGGACCAGGTCAAAAGCCTAGGGCTCAGTGACTACATTTCCAGCAGAGCCAAGACTCAAGAAAGCAAAAGGTTTAAGGGCTACAGAGGGTGAAGCAGGCCAATATTTTGAAGAGTTCTAACCTAAGTTCTGCTCAAGGGCCTGAGTTGGGCTGAGGCCAAAGTCCTATTCTGAGTTAGGCTTTCTATATCCCTAATGCAGGGGGCTCCCTGAACTTGAACATTTTGTGCAGAGTCATCAATGGTACGTGCCCCATTGTTCAGATCTAAGGTTTGGAGGTGGCCATAGTTTACCCCGAATGCTGGGATTTCTTGAAGTTCTTGAAGTTATTTTCTGGAGCTTCTCAGTGAGGGTCCATGACAAGAGAAATAATAATATAGTTAATATTTACTGAGCTTTTTGTATTATGATAGAATGGATCCTGTACCAGGAACTTTACAAACACCGCCTCATTTAATATTTGCAACAAAGTCCTATGAGGTGGCCACTGTGACTTCTCCCTATTCATGGAGGAGGAAAAATAAAACACAGACAGCTTAATTAACTTACACAAAAGTAACACAGCTAATGAAAGGTGGGGCTAGGACTTTGAAGGGCAGCTTTAACTTAGCCTTTGTGTTTTTCAGGGAATCCAAGCTGATGCAGAGAGCTGATGATCACGTTCCACTCCTCGTTCAAAAAGAATAGGAACAATGGTCCCTAACCTGCCATAATATGAGGAAGCAATTTAAGTCTTACCTACTTGCCCTTAAAGCGCTGTCTTTCCATTTTTTTTTAAAGGTCCTGAAATGTCAGTGAAATTAAGGAATGCTTATTTTTTTTAAAGATTTTATTTATTTATTTATTTGTTAGAGAGAGAGCGCACAAGCACGCGGAACAGCAGGCAGAGGGAGAGGCAGACTTCCCGCTGAGCAGGGACCCCAATGCAGGACTCGATCCCAGGACCCTGGATCATGACCTGAGCTGAAGGCAGACGCTTAACCGACTGAGCCACCCGGGCATCCCAAGAAATGTTTAAAGCAAGTTGGTCCCCATCTTTGGGATTCTGTTATAGAAAAAATGGTTTCACATAGTTGGTTGTTAAGTCAGTTGCCTTTTATGTCCTAAGAGAAAAGTTCTTTCTCACATGTAACCAAGCTTCTCGCATTCTGCTTAGCCAAAATGGAATGTTATTCTGTTAGATGCTAGCAAACTGAAAGGGTTCTAAAAAAAGAACCCAAATGTGGGTAAATGGATTGACAGGGTTTGAGATGAAGGAAGGCTCTCAGAATCATTCACTGTGCCGCCTGAGAGCAAGGACTTTGTTCCCCCCCCACACACACACACACAGAGCTCGCTCAAAGAAACATGACTACCCTGATAAAGCCCACCCTGGGGCCCCATGCTGGCTCCTGAAGTCAAGGAACCTGGCGCTCTCCCTCTCTGGCGCTGGTGGGAAAGAGAAAACTCAACCTAGATTATCATGAAATTGTTCTTGATGCATGCTCATGGGACCTGTGGGGCCCACTGATGTGGGTAACAAAGAGCATTTGTTGAACTGGGACCTGTGCCATCAGTCTGGTTTTAGAATAATTTTTAACAGCAGATTGGGTGCACTGGCGGTGGGAGGGGGGGTGATTCGGAGGAAAAGTTAGCAGGGGCGGAGAATGAAGAAGTACTCTGCTACTTGAAGCGTATATCACCCTTGGAATTGTTTTAATATTCACTACACAATTGGAGACTTACTTGTATCATTATATACTTACTGATCTTGGGTTTTTACTGGGCATATTGCCCCTGACAATAGGATATTTCAAGGTCATGTATATGAAGATGGCTTTGTTCTTGCTGAAAAAAATAGCCCAACCTGAGCCCAGGTGATTGTTTCTTCCTTTGCATTGTTCAATATCTTCTTACTTACTCTGATAGCAAGAGATCTTCCCCGTGTTGCTTAAAAGAAAAAAAAAATGTGGGGCTGATCTCATGAGCTGGTTCTACTTTGTAAATCCTCTTAGAAAATCTCACAGTCGGGTGTATTTGTATACACAACCTAGAAGCGGTTTGAGGAGCCCTCTGTTAGAAGAATATTCAAACATCTGGACAAAGCCCACGGTTTTGTCATTGTCCTCTCTTTCCACCTTGTTCTCCAAGCTCCTAGAAAGAAATCTAGTCTAGCTGCCTCCACTTTTCCATGTCCCCATGTCGCTCTTCTCACGGCCAATCAAGCTTGTATTCCACTTAAGCCAACAGCAACAGCCTGGCAGAGATCCCCAGAGATGAGAGTGGCCATCTGTCCTTGTTTGCCCAAGAACATGTGTTGTTCTGCTGTAATTATTAACAGCACCTCTGTTCACTCTCCAGTGTGTCCTAGTTTGAAGATAAATTATTTGGTTGCTCTATCAATGATCTTCTCATCACCAAATCCAAAAGACTTCTGTTTTCCTGTGACTTGGCCACTCTGCAGCTTTTAGCAGCGTAAGTCACTCCCACAATAATGAAACTCTTCTCCTTTCGCTTCCACAACACTATCCTCTCCTGCATCACCGTTCCATCAAAGCTTCCCTTGTGAGCGGTCCTCTTTGCCATGCCCCTTAAATATTGGCGCACCCTAAGGTTTCATAAGAGAGGCTTTGTCACTTTCAGTGATCACCTAGGGCATTCATCTGCTCCCACGTTCTTAGTCACAACCTGATGACCCTGTAGATCTTGCTAAGATGATTCAGCTAGGCTTCAGTCCCGTGTCTTTTGCTCCAGAGCACCCCATGAGATTGATACTCTTCACCCCTCCCCCCTGGGGTCTGGTCTCCCCCTCTTCACAAGTCATGGTGAGCAGTACCTGTTCTGTATCCACATCTTAGCGGTGGCCTCACTGTTCGCTCCAGCAGAGCCGCATCAGCCTTATGCCAGCCAGATCTCATATCTATGAGGATAAATGGTTGTCCCTATAAGCTACTGAGCTTGGAGTGCTGTTTTTGCAGCAAAAGCTAACCAGAGTCTCCTGGGAGGCTCAGTCAGTTGAGTGTCCGACTCTTGGTTTCAGCTCAGGTGGTGATTTCAGGGTCATTGAGATCGAGTCCCATGTTGAGCTCCCTGCTCAGCTGGGAAGTCTGCTTGAAGGATTCTCTCCCTTTGACCCTCCCCCAACTGATACATGAGCCTCACTCTCAAATAATAAATAAATACTTAAAAACAAAAAGAGCTAACCAATGTAGACATTGGTTCTGGATTTGTGCTGAGCAGCACCACTCCAGTATTTGCCTCTGTTTTCCAGTGGCATTTCCTCTTTTGGTATGCACACTAGTCAGATTAAATTAAGGAACACCCTAATGACCTCATCTTGACTGGATTACATCTACAAAGACTCTGTTTCTAAAAACGGTCCTATTTGCAGGTCCTAGGAGTTAGAACTTCAAAAAATCTTTTTGGGGGGCGCCTGGGTGGTTCAGTGGGTTAAAGCCTCTGCCTTCAGCTCAGGTCATGATCTCGGGGTCCTGGGATCGAGCCCCGCATCGGGCTCTCTGCTTAGCGGGGAGCCTGCTTCCCTTCCTCTCTCTCTCTGCCTGCCTCTCTGCCTACTTGTGATCTCTGTCTGTCAAATAAATAAATAAAATCTTTAAAAAAAAATAAAAATAAATCTTTTTGGGAGACATCATTTAGCTAATACAAGCAAGTAATTCATTTATAGATTGAAGCCACTTTCTCATCTGCTACATCTTCCTCTTGAGTTCTATACTAGAACCATTCTTGTTGACCCCAAAGGGACAGTCATTCTATACCTCAATGCCTCTGCTCATACTGGTTTTTTGCTTTGAAAACCTTTTCTTTCTTCCTCCCCAGTCAACCTCTAAATTTTTATCCCACCTTTAAGATTTATTCACATTTTGATATATCAGGCAAACAATTATGTTTCTCCTATTCTTTTGGAGAATTAGCTTGCTAATTCTGTTTTTAATCTTATTCTAGAAGAGATCTCAATGTGCTAAAGTTCTGGAAGGTCCTCAGAATCTTCTCTCATTACTTGTACTTGCATTCTCCCCAGGACATACAGCTGGACTAAGGTGAGTTTCACCAGATTTGTCTTGGAGAAAACTTGCCACTTACACACAAGGAGTCTATTTTGATTAATGCTTTTGGTCAGCTGGTCAACCATAATCAGAGTTCTCAGTTCTCTAGTATATACTGGGGGTACTTTTTTTATTAGAAAATATATTTTTGACCTTCTAGGAGAGTAATCTAAAGAAATTAAACTCAGTTTAAATCAACCAAAGCACACTTTTATAAACAGAAATGTCTTCAACCCTAATCTCCCCAGGATCTGTCAATGAATTGCAGAGCCATTTCCATTGGAATACTTTTTTTCTTTTTTTTTTAATTGAAGCATAATTAATATATAGTGTTTTATTAGTCTCAGGCATACACTATAGTGATTCTGCAATTCTTTTCTTTTGAAGATTTTATTTATTTATTTGACAGAGATAGCACAAGCAGCAGGAGCAACAGGCAGAGGGAGAAGGAGAAGCAGTCTCCCCACTGAGCAGGGAACCCCATGCAAGGCTTAATCCCAGGCCCCCAAAATCATTACCTGAGCTGAAGTCAGACACTTAACTGACTGAGCCACCCAGGCGCCCTGTCATTCAACAATTCTATATGTTACTCAGTGCTCACCGTGATAAGTATGCTCTTAAGCCCCTTTATCTCTTTTATACACATCCACCCCTGGGAACCACCAGTTAATTCTCTGTACTGTTTTTTGTTTGTTTATTTGTTTGTCTCCCTTTTTTCTTTTTGTTTGTTTGCTTGTTTTGTTTCTTAAATTCCACATATAAGTGAAATCATATTGTACTTGTCTTTCTCTGACTGACTTACCTCACTTAGTATTATACCATCTAGGTCCGTCTATATTCTTGCAAATGGCAAGATTTCATTCTTTTGATGACTGAGTAATATTCCACTCTGTCTATGTGTGTGAGCGCTTGTGCTCATGCACGCACACGCTTGTTTGTTTATTTATATACCACATCTTCTTTATCCACTCATCTATCAATGGACACAGGCTGTTTCCATATCTTAGATATTACAAGTTACGTTGCAATAAACATAGGGTGCATATAACTTTTCAAATTACTATTTTCATCTTCTTTGGTTAAATCCATTGCAATATTTAAGAAAGATGAAACACTAGTCAAAAGTGTCTGTTTAACCCATGATGTAACTGTCAGGATTTCAAAAGTATGTCACTTCTGCCAGGTCCCTGTGCAGATCCATTTCTATCAAAGTGTTTAATAAGTTCCTATTTGTGTCAAATGTCTGAATCAGATTAACAAAATATTACAGTTGGAAATTTTTCCAAACCATTCTTTCAGGAAGTGTGTAAATAGAGCCAACCTCCTTCTCAAAACGGGAAAAGGCAAAAGAGACCTTAATGAGTGACCTCTTTACAAAGATGAGGGCTGAACTGAGAGAAATCAACAACAAAAAAATTAAGAAGCACACAGTGGTAGCAAGAGCAGAAAGCGCTATCAGCCCTAGACCAAAAGAGACAAATGCAGAAACAATTCCTTATGCTACATCTACACAGGAGGCGAGTGGCCTTCCCCACTTGCACAGAAATGTGCAACCTCTGCCCCATCTCCAGGGCCAGAAATAGAGACCTTGACCTCTCTTTCCTCCTTACCTTCTAATCTCCTCCCAGTGCCCCCCTGCTGTTGAACCTCACCAAAGGCCAGAGGGCAATGGAGCCTGGTGATTCAGTCTTCAAAGTCAGCCTCTGGGGACCAAGATTAGGCTGGAAAAGGTGGAAATAGGTCCGAAGTGCATACAGAGAAATTCAGCACACGTACCTTAATCTGAACGGATTGCTGCTCACTAGACTGCCGGGCAAACTGTGCCGTCCCGGCTCAGGAGAGGAAATGAACTAGGTTAAAGATTTATAGATTGTGAGAGCTCAGAGGTGCTTTGGGGTTATCTAAACCAGTCCTCTCACTTTACAGATTGATGAAACGGAGTTCCTCAGAGATTAAATGACATGCTTAAGATCACCTTCGAGTCAATAGCTGAACTGAGTCTAAGACCCAAGTTCTTGTTTCTCTATTCAACGCCGGTGTTGCCCTGTCCATGCGGCTCAAGTGCCTTCTGGCCCCTGGGTTTTTAGTAATAGATTTCATCTGGAAGCATGAATAAGCAGGCCCAGCAAAATGCAGTTTGGGGAATGTTAAGGAGACATTCTCAAAGGACTCATAGGACTAGAATTACAAACTGTGTTCTAAAGACACACATTTTTCCTAACACTGGCCAAACTATTTGGTCAGAAACATACCTGGTCTTTTATTTTTCATAAGTGAAATGTAAAGCTAATGACTCCAGAAAGAAAAAAAAAATTTAAATTTATTCCTACAATTAGTCACTGAAGGAACTAAATACTTGCATTTTTATTCGCCCCCCCCCCACGATATGTAATATTAGCCCTGTTTTATGTATTAAGAAACATGATAATAGAGGACTAAACCCTTCCAGAAGATTCTACAAGATTCCAGAAGACTGTAGCTTCTACAATTTTCTAGGCCATACATTTTTCCTTGTTTAATTAAAAACCTTCAATTTATGAAGCTTCATGCTAGGTGCTAGGGACACAAAAATGGAAGAAAACACATTCTTCATTCTCAAGGATCTTGCAGAGCAGCAATGGAGGCAAATAAACCCACAACTACTGAACTGGCTGGCTGAGACTCTATACAGACACTTTGATCCTGCAGCACAGGGAAAGGTGTGATTTTTATCACCAGATTACACAGATCTCTTTTAAAGTAGTGGTGTTGTTGTTTTTTTAATCTGAGTATTCAAAGATGTACTCACATGTAAGGGCAACCAAATCTTGCATACCATTGCAGGGTGTTCATGAACCTCAAGTTCCAAACAAATCCTTGCTCTGAGCACCTAGGAAAGGCAATAGCTGTGGGTTCTCTGTTGTTTTGTTTTGTTTTCTTCCCCTCCCCCTGATTCAGTGCAAGATAATGGCTAGAGCCATGTAGAGACTAACAACATAATTAAAATAAAAATCTGAGAATCGTGCTACATAATTTCTTGCGTTCCATTTTCAGATTACTATGATAGGAAAATGATTCAGAGTACTATTTGTAGGCATCTGACTTTCTGGAACACCCTGTTTTACTTGATCTGGACAGATTCTCAATGGCCGATATTCAAATACAATCCAAAACCAACCCGAAGTATAGATAAGGTGGTAGCTTCCAAGATTATTCTCCTTCATACACACCTTAAGAAGGGAAATAAAATGCATTCATTTATTCAGCAAATATTAATTTAGAACTTTCTGTGCACAAAGCTTTGTGCTAAGTGGTAGGGTATAGTAAAGCATAAGACACAACCTCTATGATAATGGACACAGAAAGGGAAACAGACCAGTCCAGAAAGTCCAGAAAGGGACACTGACCAATAAACCACACTACTAAGTTGAATGAATAGATATAATGGGAAGATGTATAAGGAGGAGAGATAGATCAAACAGGAAATTCACTCAGTTGGAATTACCACCTATTTTCCCTAAGTGTAAGAAATTTCATGAATTAAATCTCAAAATACTAAAATGAAGTTGAGCTATTCTCCAGGCAAACAGACTCACACACAGGTTAACAAAGTGGGCTTGATGAAGTCCCAGTAGTTCATTCTTGCTTTTGTTTCCCTTGCCTTTATAGACATGTCTTGCAAGATGTTATTGCAGCCAAGGTCGAAGAGGTGACTGCCTGTGTTCTCCTCTAGGTTTTGATGGATTCCTGTCCCACATTTAGGTCTTTCATCCATTTTATCTTTGTGTATGGTGTAAGAGAATGGTCTAGTCTCATTCTTATGCATGTGGCTGTCCAATTTTCCCAGAACCATTTATTGAAGAGACTATCTTTTTTCCACTGGACATTCGTTCCTGCTTTGTAAAAGATTGGTTGACCATAGGATTGAGGGCTCATTTCTGGGCTCTCTACTCTGTTCCAGTGATCTATGTGTCTGTTTTTTCACTACTGTTTACATCAACATGGATGGAACCGGAGGGCATTATGCTAAGTGAAATAAGTCAATCAGAGAAAGACAATTATTATATGGATTCACTCATATGTGGAATATAAGAAATAGCACAGAGGATCATAAGGGAAGGAAGGGAAAATTGAATGGGAAGAAATCAGAGAGGGAGACAAACCATGAGAGACTCTTGACTTATAGGAAACAAGCTAAGGGTTGTGGAAGGGAGGTGGGTGGAGGGATGGGATAACAGGGTGATGGACGTTAAGGAGGGTGTGTGATGTGATGAGCACTGAGTGTTATACACAACTTATTGAACACTACATCTGAAACTAAGGATGTACTATATGTTGGCTAATTGAATTTAAATAGAAGGAAAGAAGGAGAGAAATAAATAAATAAATAAATCGTGGGCTCTGGGATAGGACTCCTTGAGCCCAGATCCCAGCTTGATCTTGCAGGAAGTACTTAACAAAAAGTAAAATAAAATAATTTTAAAAATAAATTACTTAAACTTCTATGTCCCAATTTCCTCATCTAGACAGTGAGGATAATACTAAAAGTGCCTGAAATACCATTGATCTCACATGTGGAATCTAAAACAAACAAACAAATAAACATCAGCAAAACAAGTTACAGGTGCAGAGAAAAGATTGATGATTGCCAGAGGCAGACATGGGAGGTGAGCAAAATGAGAGAAGAGGGTCAAAATTTCCAGTTATGAAATAAATCATAAGAATGCAATATACAGGCGGGGCACCTGGGTGGCTCAGTGGGTTAAGCCTCTACCTTCAGCTCAGGTCATGATCTCAGGGTCCTGGGATCGAGCCCCGCATCGGGCTCTCTGCTCAGCGGGGAGCCTGCTTCCTCCTCTCTCTCTGCCTGCTTCTCTGCCTACTTGTGATCTCTGACTATCAAGTTAAAAAAAAAAAAAAAAGAATGTAATGTACAGCCTTGTAACTATAGCTAATACTATGGTATTGGATATTTGAAGGTTTCTAAGAGAGTAAATCTTAAAAGTTCTCATCACAAGAAAAAAAATTTTTAATTGTGTATGGTGACAGATGTTAATCAGAATTATCATGATTTCACAATGTATACTAACATCAAATCATTATGTTGTACACCCTAAACTGATATAGTATTATATGTCAGTTATACCTGAATGAAAAAATAATAGTGAAAGTGTTTGGCATATCCAAATAAAAGGAGAAAATTTGGTCAGTTATCAAAGAGTGGTTGGTTTGGCTTGTAAAGACAAAATATCCAGATAGTTGGCTGAAATACTTAGATCCCATCCAAAAGCTGCCATTTTCATACTTGGCCTTAATTCAACTGTACCAACAGGGACCACTTTAAAAATCTCATAGGCTGGGGCACCTGGGTGGCTCAGTCGTTAAGCCTCTGCCTTTGGCTCAGGTTTTGTGATCCCAAGGGTCCTGGGATTGAGGCCCCCATCAGGCTCCCTGCTCAGCAGGAAGCCTACTTCTTCCCTCTCCCTCTCCCTCTCCCTCTGCCTCTGCTTGTGTTCCCTCTCTTTCTGTCTCTTTCTGTCAAATAAATAAATAAAACCTTAAATAAATAAATAAATCTCATAGGCTAAAGATTCCTTTTCCAAAAATGTCCCTATTTCTGGAGATTTCTGACCCCTAAAGCTAGAGAGAGAGCCCCTTTTTAAAATGGCAACACTTTATTACTGACACTAGGATTGTCTTTTGGAACAATTTGTTTGGCTTAGTTGTCTCAGTAACTGTACTATACCCATACTTATTACTTATTCAGAGTGATACAATTCTCTACCTGCCACTCAGCAAATTATAAGAAACATACAATTTAGAAATGAAAAGGAATGGTAGTATGGCACATTGGTAAAGATAGAGAAGTATGTGAAATATTATCCACATGGAAACTTCCCAAAAATTAGGCCACGGAATACTTTATCCACAAAGACGCCTCAAATTTCAAAGATATCCAGGCACAACTTCCCAAATATTATTTCTCTTAAACTGAATTCATTCACAAAGTGTTTGATTTTTCAATGGTGTACTCAAATTACATACAGTTGAGTATTTAACATTTGATCATTTCAAGATGGCGGTAAGTTTTTATATCAGTTTGGCAGTCACCAGGGATTTAATCGAAGTCACCAGAGAAATCTATGAAGTCATTTCTGAGTACATAAAAGTACCAGCAAAGTCCGTATGACATTCCTGGAAAACTCCCTAATTTACCATATTGAAACACTTCACAGTCTGATAAGATACAGATGATATTGACTCCTGAACAAATATACTAATGATAACTTTGATAAAAAGAAGTTTAAAAAAACACTTTTATAACATATCTTGAATAAATGAATCCAAGCATCATACACACCGAGTATTTTAATATATATTATCTTCTCCTTTTGAGGTCTCGAATGAAAAGTATTGGAACTCATAGATCAAAGAATAACTCCTTTAGAAGACTTTATGCAACATTTATACAAATCTTCTATAAATTTAGCTCTCACTCAGGAATAGTCACACATCAAATAATATCATTTGGAACATGATTTTTTTTATTCACTTGGTATAAATATTACAGGTGGAATGCACATTTTAAGAAAGTGGCCTGAGACTTTTTCTCTTTTTATGACAGACACATTGACATCTACTTAAAAGTACATAAAAGCAAATGCCCTTTGAAAACACTTACTGATTAACAGTGTGTTTCAGGACAGAAAGTGAATAAATCATACTTAAGGGTATCTTGTGAAACGTCACTTTCCTGTATCCCTCCTTTTCCCAGCCTTTCTTTAGTATTGTCAAGTCTTTTTTTTTTTTTAAGATTTTATTTATTCATTTGTCAGAGAGATAGAGAGAGAACAGGCAGGCAGAGTGGCAGGCAGAGGCAGAGGGAGAAGCAGGCTCCCCACGGAGCAAGGAGCCCAATGTGGGACTCGATCCCAGGACGCTGGAATCATGACCTGAGCCGAAGGCAGCCACTTAACCAACTGGGCCACCCAGGCATCCCTTGTCAAGTCTTATTAATTGAATTGATTTTCCCTGTTCAGGGAAGAGGGAGAGGGGAGTTCATATTTAATGGTTGGGCCTCATCTAAAATTTGCCTACAAAAGATTAGTGCAACTTGAGCTGATTACAAATACAGGTTCAAGGTCCCAACACTTAATCTTGCTGACTTTAGCAACTTTCAGAAATTGTTTTTGAATTGGTTTATTCTTTTATCTACTCCTGGGGCACCTGGGTGGCTCAGAGGGTTAAGCCTCTGCCTTCAGCTCAGATCATGGTCTCAGGGTCCTGGGATCGAGCCCCACATCGGGCTCTCTGTTCAGCAGGGAGCCTGCTTCCGCCTCCCTCTCTGCCTATTTGTGATCTCTGTCTGTCAAATAAATAAATAAAATCTCAAAAAAAAAAAAAAAAAGGAGCTACTCCTTTTCTGAAACAAAGACCTGAATTTATCACTTGCAGCAAGAAAAGCTGTAAATACAAGTTATAGTCCCACTGAACAAAGCAAACTGGTGATCTTCTCTAAAGCTTTGGGAAGCATGGAGTGGAGGGTTTGGGAGACTTTCAGACATTGAAATGCTTAGGATTGGTTCATCTTTGGCCATGAAGGCTTTGATGATGGACAAAGGCTGTTCCAATTAGCTGAGTTGCAAAGTAAGAGTACTGACGTGAAGTTGTCACTGAATGACTGGAAAGAGTTTAAGATCAATTTCAGAGGTCACTAATTGACAGATTTGTACTACGACCAAAGAACACACTGTCTTTTCCTTTCTCGAATTTGGAGGATAGAAGCTCTTTATTCTTACTATGTAGGTTTCAGTTCAAATGTTACATGGTATTTCCATAATGGCCCTTTGTAATACCAAGATTTTTTAAAACATGTTTTATATGGAAATAGTCAAACAACAAAAGTGAAAAGAGACAAAATAGAGTAAATGGTATGATGAATTCCTGTGTATCTATCACCTAGTTTCAACAGGTACCTACTTGGTTCATTTGAATTCCTTCCCCAACTTTTTGTCTAAGTATTCTAAATTAAATCCTCAATACAAAGTCATTCCCATAAATACTTCTGTAAATACCTCTAACACGTAAGGACCTTAAAAATAATTGTATTAAAAAATTAGAACACCATTGTCATTATCCACAAAATTGACAATAATTCCTTCATAATCAACTGATGTTTGGATTTCCTGGTTGCCTAAAAATGTCTTTTTTCAATTGGTTGGTGTACATCAGAATCCAAATAAGAATACACATTACATTTGACTGTTAGGTCTCTTAAGTCTTTTAAAATCTGTAAAAGTCCCTCCTCCTCTTATTTATTTGTTGAAGAAATTGGATTCAAATTGTCCAAAAGGAAGTTTCCTCATTTTCACTGTATTGTTTACCATGTTCTTCTACCTCCCATAATTTTGCTAACTCATGGTTAGATTTAAATGCTTGGCAGTGTCTGGGGTCATTGCTTTAGACAAGAATGGTCCAGAAGTGATTCTAGGTACTTCTTCCCTTTTCTTTTTTAATTGAAGTGTAATTAACATACAATATTATATTAATTTCAGGTGTATAATATTTTTCCAGATGTATTGAGATATAATTGACAAATAAAAATTACATACAAAATTTTATGTACTTAAGGTGTACAACATGTGTTTTGATATACATACACATTGTTAAAAGGGCACAATGATGACTACAATCAAGTTAGTTAACATATCCATCACCTTAGAGAGGGACTGTAGTCTCCTACTGTGACTGTATTGTTGTCTCTCCTATCAGATCTGTTTGCTTTATATCTGTATCTAGTATCTATCTATATTTTAAGAGCTCCAATGTTGGGTGCATATATATTCATAATTGTTACATCCTCTTGATGAATTTACCCTTTTACTATTACACATGAGTTTCTTTGTTTCTTGTTACAGTTTTTGACTTAGAGTCTATCTTGTCTGATATAAGGATAGGCACTCTTGCTCTCTCTTGGTTACATTTGCACAGGATATATTTTTCTAGGCTTTTGTTTTCAGCCTATCTATGTCCATAACACTAAAGTGAGTCTTTTGTAGACAGTATATAGCTGGATTTTTTTTAATCCAGTAAGCTACTCTCTGTTTTGTTTGGGGAATTTAATCCACTTACATTTAAAGTAATTATTGTTACGTGAGGACTTATTATTGTCATTTTTTCAACTATTTTCTGACTGTTTCATTGTCCCTTTCTTCCTTTCTTCTTCTCTTGATGTCTTCCTTTGTGATGTGAAGACTTTTTGGAGTTGTATGCTTTGCTTCCTTTCTCTTTATAGTTTATGTATCATTTTTTTTTAATTTTAAGGTTTTATTTAGTTTTTTTTTAAACTTATGTTGGCCATGAAACTCACATGACATATGTTATCTTTATAACATTTCATTCTAAACTGGTAACAAGTTCACACACAAAAATGACACTTTCATTTCAACTCCCTCCATACTTAATGTTGTTGATTTCACATTTTACATCTTTTCTTCTTATGTATCCATTAACAAGTTATTTTAGTTATAGTTACTTTTAGTTCTTTTGTCTTTTAACTTTTATACTAGAGTTGAAAGCAATAGATTATTCTGTATTTG
Organism: Taxidea taxus jeffersonii; assembly: GCA_003697995.1. Lineage (NCBI taxonomy): Eukaryota > Metazoa > Chordata > Mammalia > Carnivora > Mustelidae > Taxidea > Taxidea taxus. The sequence goes on along the minus strand of RCUC01151980.1, from coordinate 433 downwards.
ACTATATACTTACCTTCTCCAATGAGTTGTATACTTTCATATGTTTTCATGCTGCTAATTTCACCCTTCCATTTGTTGCCTTGTTCCTGACTTAGTGGAAAGCCTCTAGTGTGTCCCCAGTGATCAAGATGCAGGTTTTGGCCTGTGGTGTGTATCATATCATCTTATGAAAGTGTTCTCAATTCCCATGTTTTAACATGGATTGTTGATAAAATTTGTCAAATGTGTTTTCTGACCATTATGGGAGATGGTCACATGATTTTTATTCTTATCTCTGTTCATATAATAAATTGTATTAATTCACACCAAGAAATTTGAGTCCTCTAGGAACAGCCACTTCTGAATATAAATCTTCTTGTCTTCAACTGGCAGAAAGAGAAACTAAGAGAGAGGAGACATTTTTGAGCTGTTCAGTATCAGTAATCATATTGAA
>RCUC01151979.1:0-10605 GCA_003697995.1 Taxidea taxus jeffersonii | reverse complement strand
CCCGGGTGGGTGGGTAGTCAGGAGAAGGGAGAAGCAGATGTGATCTTGGGCAGGATCTGGCAGGGCCAGCCACCCAGCCCAGTCTGCCTGGTCTCTGCAGCCCCGCCAGCCAGCCAGCCTGCTGTCTTTCCTCGCTGGGGCCTTGGTGGCGGCGGCGGTGTGGCTGAGATGGGGCGGGGCATGGAGAGGAGGACCTGCGTGCCCTGCTGGGGAGGGCCAGCGTCTGGGCTGATGAATAATGGATGGCAGCGGGAAAGGGAGGCTGATGGAGAGGAGGGGGGCCAGAGCCCCTTTCCAATCACCAGCTCCAGGAGGACAGAGGGTGGAAGACAGTGGAAACCCTGGAAAAACCTCAGGGCTCCAGGTGAGATGGGACCTAGCAGATTCCTCTGCTCCCACAGCCCAGAGCAACAGTCTGTGCCCCTCCCCCATGACATTCAAGCTCCCTGTCACCCTCAGCAACTTCCTTGGTCTTCCTTCCCCAGTGCTGGGTCCTCGCCCCCATTCACCCCCATTCTCACCTGATGCAGCCATTCCCCTGAGACACTGGGGCCTCCTCACTCTCTCAGACCTCTAATTCCTCCTTGACTCACCCCAACTCATGGTCACCCCCATGTCATTGGCCACACCCCGACCTTGTCCCAATACACTCCTAAGACCCCAGTTCCCTTTCAGTCACTGCCGTGACCCCAATTTATTCAGTTCCTTCCTAAACCCTTAACTCCCCTGCAATCATTGCCTTGACCTCCAATTTCCCTCCCGCCAGTCCTTGACCCCATTTATCCTCCCCTCCATCCCCTGACCCTGGTTGAGCTTCAAGTCAAAACCCCTCCCCCTATGCTGAGCTGTACTCGGGTCACTCTCCCCTCTTCCATCTTTCCCTTCTGTGGCTTGGGGGGCAGCCCAGGTTCCATTAGCAGAGGTCTCTCGCTGACCACAGACTCATTTACTGCCAGTTCCCGGCACCGGGGGGGAAGGACCCCATCTCTTGTTGCTGAAAGGCTTCCTGGCAGATCAACACTCCTCTCCCAGCCACCCAGCTTGCCCACCCCTCACTGGTTCAGGAGAAGAGTTCGAGGAATTCTTTCTGGCAGGTGGAAGAAACTGAGATCAGAACAATCTGCTAGGTAATGTGGGGAGTGTCAGGAACCAACCTGGGTTGCCCCACAAGCCCTCAGCCCTAGTCCCTCAGAGGTTCCCTGTGCCCCCAGTTTACCATTCTCTGACCCCAGGTCTCTGGCCCCTCTGTGTCCTCTGGTTACTCAGGGCCACTGAGTGAGGAACTTGAGCCACCAGTCAAGTCTCCAGGGCCTAGAAGGTGACCTGAGGGGAGGAGTGGGAGGGAGGGAGGGAGGTGAAGCATGTTAACCCTTCTTCTGCAGGGCCAGAGACAAAGCAGCAGGAGTCCAATGAGTCTACTTAGACCTTGCCATTCCTCAAACATCACATAGCCCTAGACCCCCTCCCTACTCCTTTTCTCCCCTCCCTCCCTGATCCTATACCTCTTCCTTTCTCCATTTGCAAGCAGGGACCCTGGAGTATGTTAGGGATGGGAGGCAAGGTGCCAAGTTCCAGCAGAACTGACTGATGTGGGACCTTCAGCCTCAGCTTTGCTGCCAGGGACACAGAGGTCCCAAAAGAAGAGCAGCCTTTGAGATCTGACTCCTCTCCTTCCTTTCCCCATTGGGGAAACTCAGACGGGTCTCCACCTTTCTTGCCTAAAGATTGGCCTTCCCACTGGTCTCCCTAACTCCCTGCCTCCCCAGTTTCTCCCCACCTTATATAATTCCGTATGTAATTCTGACCTTTCTCTGGCGCTGAGATCTTCTTCACCCCCTAGTGCCTCTTGGTAAAATCACACCCATTTTGGAAAAAGTTATGTGAGGCCTTTGTAATTTACCTTCCAGCCTCCCTTTCCTACCCTCCACCAACAGAAGTCTAGCATCCAGCCACCATGCCCTTCTCCCATTCTGCAGACCCGCTAGGCTCATCCACAGCTCCATGTCTTCCCTGGACTCCATCTAGAGAATTTCTTCTCATTTTTCAAGACCTTATTCACATGTTACCTCCTCCAAGAAGCCTTCCCTGACTGCATAGGGCATAGTAAGTACCCATCCAGGAAACAGAATGAAGGGACCAGTTCTGCTCGAGTCTCTTCAGGCATGAGTAGTAACCAACAACTCCTTCAGGACAGACTGTGAGAATGAAAGGTCAAGACACAGGGACCATGTGAAGAAACTAGAACCAAGGAAGACCAGGAACACCCAGGGCAACCAGAGAGGTCACTGCTGAGATGAGAAGGTCACTGCAGAGATGAGAGAGATAACCCTCCACCCCACCTCCAGCTGTTGTCCTCAGGCTTCTTCTGCATAAATTCAGAGGTTCCTTTCCTATTTCCGGTCCTGTGTGCATTTGCCTCCCCCCACCCCTCCCCGTTCCCCCTCAGCTCTCAGAGGGCTCTGCACGTCCTCAGGAAGGGTTTCAGAGGTAAGTTGTAGGCCTGGGTTGGGGGTGGGGAGGCTGCAGCTGTCCATGCACTCCACACCCACTAGAGGGCGTTGTTCCCCCCTTCAGACTCCCTGGGAGGGCATGTAGATTAGACCTCCAGAGGGAAGAAAGGAAGGCAGGGACACTTCCACAACCGACTTCACCATACAGAAGGACAGGCACACACAGAGCAGTTTCACAGGACAGCAAGTCCAGGATGGCAGGACCCGTCTTCCCCCACACCAACATAATGACCCACACTGCACACCTACATATCACCACACACAGCTCCCTTGTGGGGCAACACACACACACACACACACACACACACACACACACACACACAGCAGCTGGATTTCCTCCCTCCTCTAAAATTCTCTTCCACCTCATCTTGCTCCAGTAGACCAATCCAAAGTTTGCACAGTAAGGGGAGGTAAGGAAAGACTCAAGCAGTGCAAACAGACCTGCAAGAACAAAGCCCCAGGAGAAAAGCCCCAGGGGAAGTGGCCAAGCAGAGACCCATGCAGGACAATACCCACTTCTGAACCCTCTGTCCAAGGAGGCAAGCCTTCCCCGTGTCAGTCCCTACCCAGTACCGCTCTTAAATTGTGTGTGGTAACTCAGCGGTTTCTGACTATTTCCACATCCCTTTCTAAACATGCCCCCCAACCCCCACCCCGCTGCTACAAATATCTGTAGAATGTTTAATGCTTCTCAGTAGATAGTTCATGGAATCCTCATACAACCTAGTGAAATAAACAGGTTTGAGTAACATCGCCCCCATTTGAGAAATGGGGAAACTGAGGCACGGTGACCTGTTCAAGTTTCATGGAGAGCAAGTGGTGGGCATGAGACTAGTATTAGATCACCCCCTGCAAATCCCTTCCTCCTACATTCCTTCATTTACTCATCAAATATTTACTGAGTGTCTATGTGCTGGGGACACATGAAGAATATACAATGGACTGGGTTCCTGCCCTTGTGGAGCTTACTGTCTAACAGGGGACACAGACACCGTTTTCTAAAAATTGCAAAAGTAAATATTTAATTGCAAATCACAGTAAGTGCTATGAAAAGGTAATTCGGCTCTATGGGAGCGAGTGCCAGGAGGATCCGACCCAGCCTGGGGAATCAAAGCAGGTTTCTCTGAGAACATGATGCTTGAATTGTGATCTAAACAATAAGGAGGAGTAATTAGGTAAAAGTTTGTATGAGGTGGGGTGGGGAAGAATATTCTAGAGGGCAGAGTCATACAAAGGCCCTGAAGACCCCGGGGTGGGGTGGGGTAGAGGGAGAGCTCAAAGGAGGAGAATATAACTGGAGAGCCAGAGTCGGGTAAGAACAGTCAGGAGAAACAGGTAGGACCCAGACCCCTTGGGGGCCTTGAAGGCCACAGCAAAGATTCCTGTCCAAGGACAATGGGAGGGTTTCAAGTGATCAGAGCAATGTTTTTTGCTTTTTTTAAAAAAGATTTTATTTATTTGTTTGACAGGCAGAGATCACAAGTAGGCAGACAGGCAGACAGAGAGAGAGGGGGGAAGCAGGCTCAGAGAGCCTGATGCGGGGGGTGGGGGAGCGGGCTCGATCCCAGGACCCTGAGATCATGACCTGAGCTGAAGGCAGAGGCTTTAACCCACTGAGCCACCCAGGCGCCCCCAGAACAGTGTTTTGAAGAGACAACTAGGGAACAGCCAGAGGGGCTGCTGGAAGACATATCAGGAGACTATCCCAGGGTGTAGATGAGACAGGAAGTACACCAGCTTGGAATGGGGTGATAGGGTGGAGATACTTAGGGAGCCAGAGTGGCAGATCCCTTTAAGGGAGGGAAGGGAGATGGAGTGTAGGGATGCTTGCTAGTTTGCATAAGTGGCTGAATGGTGCCCTGGCTCACTAGGCCAGGAACACAAGGAAAGGACTAGTTTGGGACATAAGATGATGAATTTGGCTTTGCACATGCTGGGCTTTGTGAGCCTCAGGGACATCCAAGTGCAGGTGTGAAGGGGGAGATTAGCCACCAGCACGCAGGGTGAGAGGAGAGAGCTGGACGGAAGCCCATATCTGGCTGGTCAGGGTCTAGATGCTGACTGGAGTTCAATGAAGAGATGACCCATGGAGAGAAAGTCAGAAGGAAGGATGGAAGGAAGGAAGGGAGGGAGGGAGGAAGGAAGAAAGGGAAGGAGGGAGGAAGGGAGGGAGAAAAGGAAGAAGGAAGGAAGGGAGGAAAAGAGATCAAGCCTGATTTGTCAATATCAACCAAACCCAAACAGAATACCAACCTGTGACTTAACCACAGCCCCTAGTTATATACCCAAAATATGAGTCCATAGGACAACCACAGAACATAAACAAGAATGTTCATGGTAGCTTTATTTATAATAGCCAAAAACCTAGTAACCACCCAAAGGCCTAGCAAGAGTAGAATGGATAAATACATTTTGGTGTAATTATATAATGAGACACTACACAGCATTGACAAAGCGTGAACTACCACTGCACAAAATGGGACAATCTCACAGACAAAATCATAAGCAAAAGAAGACAGGCACGAAAGCGTGCAGCCTGTATGGAGGATACATGTACTCTGGGAACTTCAAGAACAGGCAGAACATATCTGTACTGACAGAAGTCAGAATAATGGTTGAGTGTTATGGGCTAGTACTGACCAGGAAGGGGCCCAAAGGAACTTCCTGGGGTGTTGGAAATATTTTACACTTTTTTTCCTTTTTTGAAAGAGAGCGAGAGAGTGTGTGTGTGTGTGTGTGTGTGACGAGTGGGGTTTAGGGTAGGAGCAGAGGGAGAGGGAGAGAGAGAGAATCTCAAGCAGACTCCCCACTGAGCACAGGGCCAGACGTGGGGCTTGATCTCACCTCCCTGAGATTATGACCTGAGCCGAAATCAAGAGTTGGATGCTTAATTGACTCAGCCACGCGGGTGCCCCAGGAAAGAACAGTTTAAAAAAGAGGAGGTGGCCAACCATTTTGAATGTCATTGAGAGGTTAAAAATAAACAATATTTATAGGATCTGGCCACAAGGAGGTCACTGGTGGCCTTTTAGCTCTAACCATTTGGGTGGAGTGCTGTGGGTTGGGCGGAGGGGGAGGTAGCCTCAAGTGGATTGGAGAATGAGTCTGAGATGAGAAAATGGAGACAGTGGAATATAGACTTCATATTTCCGAATTTTGTCTGGGAAAGGAAGCAGAAAGAGAGAAAGTGGGGGACTGGAGGGAGTTGTGGAGTTGAGAGGCCTTTGGTTTTTATCTTAACCTCAACCCTGATACATAGTGAATGCTCAAAAAATGTTAGCTGTATATTGTAGCTATATATTTCAAGATGGGAGAATCTTAAGTGTGTTTCAGTGTGAACAGGTAGATTCCACTGGAGAGGGAAAGACTGACTGTAGACGAGGGAGAGGTGGAATTCTTAGGGTGAAAATTCCCATACAGGTAGAAGGAGATCAGATGGAAAGACTAGGCTGAGATTTCAGCCTAGACAAGAGGGATGCTCCCCTCAGCCAAGGGAGAGGGCTTGGCTGAGGCTTTGATCTTCTCCCTGAAGCAGGTGACAAGGTCACTTGCTCAGGGTGTGAGGGGGCCAGGAAGAGTGGCTCTTTGAGATGAGTGGTGAAGTTTGCAGTAGTCACTGGGACCAGCAAGGTGACCCGGAAAACACAGTGGGGTTGCCAGGGGGCCCTGCACACCCATTTCAGGATGTCGATCATGAGCACACAGTGACTGCAAGCTGGCCTGTTGTGTGACCTTCTCTGGTTGAGCTTGGCTGTCCTGGAGCCACCTAAGGAAAGCCAATGGTGGAGCTATCCACTAGGGTTGGGATTTGGCCAAATGGTGCCATGAAAAGGCAGAGGAGTCAGAAGATTTTGGTGTGGCCAACCTGAGTCTGCTGTTCCTTCTCCTTTGCACCCTTGTTTATCCTTCCTGCTTCCTTAGAGAGCGTGGCAAGCTGGGGACCCAGACACCCTCCTCCCCCTGCTCCACACACGGGCTCCTACTGTCACACACAAAGACCCTGGCCTTCGAAGATCTCAAGTCAAGGTCCCACTCTGGCATTCACCAGCTACGTGCCCTCAGGCAAGTCACCTAACATCTCTGAGCCTCAGTTTGCTCATCTCTCAAGTGAAGATATTAATATCTGCCTGCCTCCCAGAATTAGGAGGCTCATGAGCCAAAGTAAAGGGAGTTTGTAAATTGCAAAGCTCAACTGGAAGAGATGATTAATTTTGCCGGTGTGTGCTCTGCATGCGACCAGAGGTTTGCCTGCACACAGGCTCCCGCCCACAACTGCAATAAGTGATCTGCGTGCACCCCCAAGCTCATCCATACACGTCCACTAGGCACCCTAACACCCATCTACGTTCTCAGGCACCCCCACAGAGGGGCACACGTGTGCCTGCACACTTGGGGCACACCTGCAGGGGGTATGTCATGGGAAGGCTGAGTTGGCTGCTGTCCACGGTCAAGGCCACTGCAGCAGTCCCGCTCTAGGGAGGTCCCCAGCCTGTCTCCCTGATCTGACGCATCAGTTAGAGACGCACAGCCCCACAGCCATGAGCTACAGGGCCCAAACTCCCAGGCCCCCCCCCCCCAAGACACGTCAAGGGGGTGCGGATGAGAGGGGACTGAAAGTGTTCTCTTTCCAAAAAATCACAGTAGCTCAGAAAAACCACCACTTGCCCTCCCTCTCCCTCGGGAGTGGCCTCGGAGAGCCTGGGATGGCAGAGTCGCTGCCCTTATGGTTTCTTAAGGGACCATCCCCTCTAGGGAATACACAGCTGTTTCGTGCTCATTTTACAACTTTCCACGAGGAAGATGTGTGATCCATGCGTCCAGGAAAGTCAGTGCCGCACAGCCATTCCAAGCGTAGGCCAGAGAGTCCCAGAGGCTGAAGGAGGGGCTGCCCCTTGGCAAAGAATCATTTAGCCATCTATTTAGAGCCTCCTTTCCTCACAAGAAATTGTGCCTAGAAGTTGAGAAATGGAGCCTGATGAAACTATGCCTAAAACAGAATCCAGGGGGTCCCAGGGCCCAGCCACACCCCTCGCCAGAACTAGGCACCACTTCTCAGTCTTGCTGTCTGCTTCCCAGTGTTGCCTCCCAGGATCCCCACACAAGGGTCCTGACTGGAAGGTTCTTTGCTCGAGGGTAGAAGGTGCTGGAGCGCCACCTCAGACTTCCAGTTCAGGCAGGCCTGTGCCTTGTGCAGGCGCCTGTGGGGTTGGAGGGGGTAGGGGGTGGTGAGGGAAGGAGGGTGGCGAGGGAGGGGGGTGGAGAGGAGTTGGGGGGACTGGCCAATGACCCCTGCTGGACAGCAGTGGGCTGCGCATATGGTGGGGGAGGGCTACATGGAGGGGGACACTCCACCTTCCACAAAACTGGAGTTTCTAGATAGCTGAGCTGGGCTGGGGAGATGGGAAGGGCTCCACCTACATGTCCAGTCCTGCACCACCTGGTACATTACTCCTTTTTCCCTACAGCTGCCTTAGTTACCATCCCCACCCCCTCATCTCGGAACCCCCTCCCCATCCCTGGGAACTGCACTTGACTCTAAGCTCCCTGAGGGCAGGGACGGGGTCTGTTCACCCCTACACTCTGGTGCCCAGCACAGTGCCTGGCACTTTGAAAGGGCTTTGTCACAGAAAGGAACCAAGTGGAGCTTCGCACTTCCAACCCAGGTCTCCAGCATCATTCCCCCTACCACCCCCCAGGACTGAAACTGCCTTCCTGAAAGTAGAAGCATGCTCAGAAGCAACCTCCACCCACAGCAGAAACGTGGGACCTCGGCAGCCCCCTACCCCAGGCTTCTTGGATGCTTGCCAGGTGCAGCAGTGACGGTAGCTTTGGGTAGCTTTGAGTTCTCCCAGGGCCTGGCCGGGGCAGGAGAAAGGCCCAAGGCTTGGAAGCGCTCCTCCTCTCCACCCCTGCATTTCCCACTCTGCCCCCAGAGGCACTTAGTTACTTACATCAATTCTCTATTACTTTAGCCAGCAGCCGTGAGATCAATTAACTCAGAGTAGCCTCTTAGCTAACTGCAGTCTGGGAGAGAGGTGGAGTCCAGAACGGCAGGGGAGGAAGGAAGGAGAGGGAGAGGAGGCGAGAGAGGAAACTACGTTATCCCAAGGATGTTTGTGTGTATATGCGTATGAGAGAGAGAGAGACGGAAAGGCAGAGAGAGGGCGACCCTAACCGGGGTCCCCTGGATTCTTGTAACCGGCTGGGCTCCACTCTGCGCTCTCCCTCTCATCTCCTCCCTCCAACCTCAGGGACTTCTGAGGGAGGGAGAAAAAGCAAGGATGAGGCTGCAAGGAACGCCCTCCTCCAAAGTTAACCTCTCGGCTCCAGCTCTCTTCTGTCCTGCTGCCATCTGTGGTGGCTCTCCTTGCTGCCTCCCCCCTCCACACCCCCAAAGACCACCAGGACTCTGCCCCTGAGCAGGGTGGCTTGGGACCCTCCTTCTCTCTAGCAGTCTGGACAGCCTCTTCCTGCAGCAGCCCCTCCACTGCCTGCTAGCTGGTGGTGAGGCTGGGCCCTCCCCAGGGACTCCTGGTCTTAGCCGCTATGCAGTGGGAGGCGGCGAGGCGAGCTAGGGTGTTGTAGGTGTGAGGGGTGTCAGTGAAGGGGCAGAGTTAAGTCGGGGATGAGGAAGCCCCCATGCTAGTCCTGGCTCTCCGGAACTTGCCATCCCTGGCTCAGCTTGCTTTAAGATGGCCTCTCCCTCCCTTCTCCAGATCCTGGGATCACCCACCTACGCCCACTGCTTCTCTCAGCTTCTCAACCCTGTAGATGCGGAAGAGTCCTTCCCCCCTCCAGAACCTTAAGTAGATTTCTGTGCCCACCACCCCTCACTCCATCTCTCCTCTGGGGAATTCCTGTCTCCACTCCAGGGTCCTGGGGGGGGGGGGACTCCTGTGGGCCCCTGCAAGGATTCATGTCTCCTATCTCTTGTCCTCCCAATTCCACCTCCTCCTGAGAGAGAATACTGGCGCCACTGCACACCCACCCCCAAGATTTCCATTTTCTACTCTCTCCTTCCTTCTCTTCCAGGGTCCGGAGATGAATTCCCTGCTCTCTCTCCCCCAGGCAATGGCTCTGGGTCTCAGCTGGAGCAGAGGACGGCATGGGGCTGACTGGGCAGCCATCTGCCAGCCCCCTCCCCTCGGTGCTGTTCAGCATTCCAGCCACACAGGCGCTCCCACTGCCAGGGACAGATAAGGTGCAGCTGGAGGCTGGCACCAGCTGCGACTGTGCTCACTCCCTCCGGCCCCCACCCAGACCCAGGCACACAGCTGCGCCCCTGGTCCCCCTCCATGGAACCCCTGCCCTGCCTTGGTCTGACTGCCCCTGAGGTGGAGTGGGAGAGCAGAGCCTCCGACCCTGTTGCCCTGGCAACGTGACATCCCCCCCCTCGAAGGAAAAGAGGTGGCCAGGGAAGAGGGGTCCTTGAGAGTGGGTTCTGTGGTTGCTTTTTTTTTTTTTTTCTTCTTCCTTTTTTGGTAGCTCAGCTACCAAAGAGAGCTACTGAGGTTGACCCTCTGCCTCTTTGGTCTGAAACCAGTTTCTCCCGGATTTAGCCCAGGTTCCCCATATTTATCCCCACTCTCCCAAGCGGCCCCAGCTACAGCTGGGGGATGGACCTGGTCAAACACGCTGTGACCACCAGTTCCCTGTGGTTGAGCTGAATTAAAAGTACATCCAAGGGGAAGGCTCGTCCCTGCAGACCTCCCTGCCAGAGGAGCTGGGGTCTCTGAGGGACCAGAGTCTGCCCCTTCCTATGCCTCTTGAACTGTCCTCCCAAGTTGGATGAGCTTGGCCCTTGGAAACCCGCAGCAGACTTCACGTGTACCTGTGCACATTATATTTTGCAAAATCTGTGAGCCAGGGCTTGGACTTCCAGTTAGAACCTGTTTCAAAGCAGCAGAAGATGCCAAGGAGGTCTCTCCTAAGCTCTGACCCAATAGGCAAATGTTTCCTGTCAAGCCACATCTGTCCTGGGGCTAGACATACACTTCTTGACCTAGCAGAGAATGGCAAGGATGGAAAGGCAGATGTTAAATATTAGACCAAAGGAGAAGAGAGAGAAGGTGGAGCATCAGACAAGGAGTGTCCA
>RCUC01151978.1:0-13793 GCA_003697995.1 Taxidea taxus jeffersonii | reverse complement strand
AAGGAACTGACTTTTGTCATAATTTTTTCTATTGCATTTTTCTATATTAGTGCTTTCTTCTCCATTTTGTCCCCTTTTTTCTTTCTTTTGGTTTGTTATCATTGTTTTCTTTATAGATATATATCTAATTAATACTCATGCCTTTTTGAGTTTTATTTTTTATTTTTTTTAATTTTAAAGATTTTATTTATTTATTTGACACAGAGCGAGAGAGATCACAAGTAGGCAGAGAGGCAGGCAGAGAGAGAGAGAGGAGGAAGCAGGCTCCCCGCTGAGCAGAGAGCCCGATGCGGGGCTAGATCCCAGGACCCTGAGATGATGACCTGAGCCGAAGGCAGGGGCTTTAGCCCACTGAGCCACCCAGGTGCCCCTTTTTGAGTTTTTAATGTAAGAAATTGTGATCATAAATTTCATGTTTGTAACTACTTTACCCATATGGAACATTGTCAAGTTCTAAATTCTCCCTTATTTCTATTTTCATATGTTTCTATACTTTTGCTTTTCCAGTTTTTGATTCTGAGGAATCTTAGTTCTCTTGCCACTTGAACATATTTTAAAATACTTATTTTAGTCTAATTTATTTAATTATTTTCAAGGTAGAGACAATCGGCCATCCTGCCACAAATGAAAAATTTTTATTGCATTTGTTAGCCAATGTAAAGTACATCATTTATTTTTGCTGTAGTGTTCAACAATTCATTAGTTGCATATAACTCCTAGTGCTCATCACAGCACGTGTCCTCTTTACTTTTAATTTTTCTTTATTGTTACTATTTCAAAGTATAGATATAAGGAAAAAGGAGGGAAAAACTGTTTCTAAATACAGAAGCCTTTTTTCTTTTATAAGTGAGCCATGGTTAACATTATTGATGAGTAAAATCTACACTTGAAAAACATTTTTTGGAGGGATAGCTCAGATTTCTCCTCTTAGATTCAACTAACAATATTATTCTCATTTTTAGGGACTATTTAAATATGCTTTTTAAAAAAAGTTTAAGTGTGCTTTTAATAGGAAGTTCAGTTCATCACAGTATATTTAATTACAAAAACAAAAAAATTGCCTTAAAATTCTTAATGTTTTAATTTTTAACTCTTATTCTTAATTATTACTGTTTAAGTTCAGCAACATCACTTAACCAAGCTTACTGAGGGCTTGGTTTCCAAATCTGTAAAGTGACAAAATATGCTTTGCACAGAGTATTTTGCGCTTAGCAGACACTCAAGGATTCAGAGTCTGTGCTCTTCAGTGTCATACAGTGTCCATGGAAATGATTTATGGTTTAGGGAATTAGTACAGTCATTGTATATTTAGTGTTAAGTAAGGCTATAAAATTTGAACAATCATAAATATGGAAGTAACATATTATTTTATAATAGTACCTTTTATTTAAATAGCCTAAAATATTTTATATATTTTACATGGGAATTACCCTGTCTGCCCTTAAGATGCAACATTTATGGAAACCATTTATCCTGACCTGGTTCCTTGTCTCATTCTTATGTCTGCTTATAACCATAATTGTTGCACTATATTCCTTGATTATCTGTGTCAAGATAAGTGAGCTCTAGCACAAAATATTAACCCAATTCACCTATCCAGATAGAGGGCAAGGAAGTTTTTTATGTTGCTAACAATCCACTAGCCCAAGGTCATGGTCATTTTTTCTAAAATACTACACCCTCCTCCAACCAGCTTTAGCTTTAATCCAAAAATAATTTTATTACATTGAAGAGCTAATATTGTTTTTCACTAGGTTCTATTACAAATAAATGCTAAAATCATACATATTTGTTTTTTCTCAAATTCTTTCTTTTCTTGTCAATCTTGTCATTATGATCCTTGACCGGACTTTTCTCAGAACTGGGATGTTTCAGTGGCCTCCAGAATGGCTCCTTTAAATTCAGATATCCCTTTCCAGCCCGAGTGCAACAGCCTTCTTTTCATTTCCTTTTTTGTTTATGTCACTCTTCTGCTCAGATGCTGTATTGTTTGGGGTCACAAAAATATGTCAATTGGACAATGTTGATTTATAAACTGTTTCAGATAGGCCAAGTGTTTTAACTTGACTTCACCTTTTTTTCATCCTTTATAAAGTAGTGATAATAATGATATAGGTTTTATTACCAGGAGTCTTCAGAGAGGAAATAGATACAAAGTTATACTCGATTGTAGTTATCTTTTCTTTGACAGATTACTAGTTGACTATTGTCAAAAAAAAAAAGAAGCAAATGAGCAACATTTTATTGCTATTGTATATACATATGCTATAATGACCAATGTAAAACAATAAGAAATAATGTGAATCATATAATATTTATTTAGAGATATGCTTAATCTTGAGAAGTTTAAGTGTGAAAATTTTCTTCTACAGATTTATGTAAATTTAAGGCAGGAAATCAGAAGTCTAGAGAAAAATGCTTGAATTTGTTAAGTCCATGTGCTTAATTTTATAGCATAGAAAATAAGAATCTAAGTGATAAGTGATTTATTCAAAAACATAAAAGAATCTAGTGCCAAACTGTATAGGCATAGAATTCTTCCTCTTTTCAAGTCTTCACTTGAAAACTTTTTCTTTATTACTTTAGTTAACATAGAGTATTATTTCTTTATTAGAGGCTTACTTGCTAAGTTTTATATGAATGGTCACTTGATTAACTAACTCATGGAAAAAATAAATTATCTGTGATTTTCTTTTGATTGTTGTTTTTTTTTTTTTTTTAATAGAGTTATTTACTTTTTAAAATACCTCGCAGGAAAGAGAAAATACTTATTGTGTCTATGTCTGTAATTAGAAGAAATGAGTCATCTTCTATTGATGGGACAAATTACTGGCAATTTTCCAATTTGCCAGATTTTCATATATATATTACATGAATAATTGAATAATGATAATGAGCCAAATCCAGGGTAGTTAATTTTAGTTGGGTGGATTCAGCCCCATCTGGACTTTTGGCTTTACTAACTTTTAATTGATTTAGTTCTTTCAGAAGAATCCTAAGACCTAATTTATAAAATAGTTATTCAAGCTCAAACCCAAATGAATAAGATCACTTGCTAGAATACTTAATTGCAATTTTACTCTAAATGAATAAATGAAATAAATGGCTGATTTGGAGTATTAAAACCTCATTTACTTTCAGTGTCAATTTAGCAGTTCCATAACAATGTAACCTGATTTCCTCACATTTAACTTATATGTTCTTATCACTTTTTTCAGTCTTTATTGACTATTTTTTCTTATATTATTTAATTAGAACCTTCTGATTACAGTGTATCTGCTTTATAAAAAGCCTGGTCACCTTCAACTTCAGAGATACCCTAATCCCACCTGAAATTTCTTTTCTCTAAAATATTGTAAATTATCGTCAGAGACTCGTTATACCATTTAACTTATGCTTATAGGGACATTAAAATATTAATATTTCTACAAAATTTATCTTTAATTATTCTTTGGGGATCTGCTTGCCATGATCTTCTTATTAAATTTAACAAAAATGTAATTTCTATTTGCTGCTAACACTCAAACTTGGAAAATTAAAATATGTTATCTAATTAATAGTGTAATCATTATGTCCTACACACACACAAAAAAAAAATTCCCACACTAGTTTGATGTTAATTAAATTTTATTAATTTTAGAAAGTTAAAATTAAACTGTATGTTTCCTTCAAGCTGATTAAAAAACACCATTCTAAGTCTATATATTCAAACATATTTTATGGTCATCATTAATTTTATTCTCTATTAAACACTTAATATTCAGCAGATAGAACTGAATATTTTCTATTTTCTGAGAAAAAATTTGCATTGTACTTGAAGATTACAACATTTAACTCTTAAAAAGTATTCTTTTTTAGAGGAACACTATGGTACTGTGATTCTTGCCTACTTTTCCCATTTATGGCCTTAACAACCAACAAGAGCAAGTCTAATCTATTAGAGGCATGAAGAATATCTAAAATGTGAGAAGTAAGTAAAAGCCATGGCATGGTATATCAATCAAAATTTTGATGTTGTTGTAATTGATTTGGTTTGTGTTTTTGTTACAGACTTCGCTTTTAAGTTTACAATGTGATTTTTTTTCCTTTATAAAGTGTGTTCAACAATTTCTACCACAACTTTTCATTAAAAACAACAACAACAACAACAACAAAACTTCTGCCTATACATATATCACCAAAATTACTTTCAAACTAGAAATATATTTACAGGAAAATATAGGTAGTATACATAAAAGCATATATGGAGAAAAATGGAGTTTTATAAAAAAAATATCTACACAAAAAATATATGTAGTTGCATACAAATTTTATTGGAAAGTTTTGTGCTCCATTCTTAATCTCAACGAATAGCATTTTCTATAGTCAGATGACCTTTCAGTAAATTCTTACAAAAACCCTACTCTTAAATGTATGCAGAATTCTCCTTCAGAACATTCCAAATATACTTTTATTAAGTAAAATTGTCTATGTAATTACAAAAGGATGGCTTATCCACCTGACTTTATTTCCTCCCCAACCTCTTTTACAGTTTCCAAAAACTCTAAAAGATTTTTTTTAATATTGTATATGTTTTTCTTTCTATTTGTTCTATATGTCTTCAGAAAGATGTATTAAAATTGGTAAAAAATGATATTTAACTCATTTTTCAGCTTTTTCAGTCACCTGTGTTTAGTTACTCCTTCTTACAATTTAATAGAATTATTAGCCTCTTAACAATGTTTCATATTTCAAAATACAATTATATATTTATTATGCATTATTAAATAAAATTAATTTTAAAATATTAGCATCATTATAGTAGCTTCTGCTTCAAGGAAAATAAATGTACTTTTCTTGATTTCTCCTACTAAGTACAACAACAACCCAAAACCCCCTGGATATTATGTATGAAACAAACCTAAAAAGATTTTGAAAGTTGTGGAGGAGAGGGTAGCCTGGCTAAGGAAACCCAACCAGTGACAAAGAAGCAAAGGGAATACAATGGAGCAAAGTTAATCTTTCCAACAAATAGGGCTGGAACAATTCGACATCTGCAAGCAAAAAAGTGAATGCAGACAGAGACCTTACACCTTTACAAGAAGTAGGTCAAATGGATCACAGAGCTAAATATAAAACACAGAACTATAAAACTAGAGGACAACAGGCAGAACACCTTGATGTTCTTAGGTGTGGTGATGACTTTTTAAATACAACACCAAAGGCAAAATTTATGAAAGCAGTAATTGATATGCTAGGCTTCATTTAATTTTAAAACTTCTTTTCTCCAAGACAATGTCAGGAAAATGAAAAGACAACAATAAAACATAGAAAAAAAGTCTTTGAGATCGAGGATTAGACAAAATGTTCTTAGATTTGACACCAAAAGTGCAATCTATGTAAGGAAAATTTGATAAATTGGGCAACATCAATATTAAAAACTTCTAGTGTTTGGCAGATCCTGTTAGAGTAAAAATACAAGTTATATACATACAAATATTAGCAAGAACATATTTGCAACTCACATATATAATAAAAGATCATTATCTATTTATTTATCATCTATTTATTTCTATCAAAATTAATCATTAAAAAATTCAGATAGAATATTTGCAAAGGATATGACCAGATTATTTTTTTTTTTTTAGATTTTATTTACTTGACAGAGATCACAAATAGGCAGAGAGGCAGGCTTAGAAAGAGGAGGAAGCAGGCTCCCTGCTGAGCAGAGAGCCTGATGCGGGGCTCGATCCCAGGATCCTGAGATCATGACCTGAGCTGAAGGCAGAGGCTTTAACCCACTGAGCCACCCAGGCACCCCATGACCAAATATTTAAAGAAGATTATCACATGACAAATAAACCCATGAAAACATGCTGGATATCATGAGCTATTAAAAAGATGCAAATTAAAATCAATCAATCCCAATGAAATATAACCACATACCTATCAAAATGGTTAAAATTAAAAGAAAATACAAAAAATTCTGGGGAGGGCATGGAGAAATTACTCCACTTAAACATTGGTTCTGATAATGTAAAATGCTGTAATCTTCATATAACCAGCAATTGTACTTCTGTGCATTTATCCCAAAGAAATTAAGACTTACGATCACACAAAAACCTGTACACAAATGTAAATAATAGTTTTATTTGTACTAGCCAAAACCTAGAAACAATCTAAATATCTTCAACAATTGGTACAATTTTATCAACAAACTGATACAATTATACCATGCAATACAACTCAGCAGGAAAAATGAACAAACTTTGATAACAACCACAACTTAAATGAATCTCTAGGGATTTATTCTGAGTGGAAAAAAGCCAACACCACTAAGTGACACATTGTATGATTCCAATTATATAACATTGTTAAAATGATAAAAGTTATTGAAGTAGAGAAGAAATTAGTGGCTGTCAGGAATTTGCAGGTCAGGAGGAAAGTGTGTGGGTCTAGATGAGGACACCATGAAGGATCCTTGCAGAGAAGGGAATGTTCTGTATCTCGACAGTATAATGCCAATATCCTAGTTGTGATGTTTTACAATGGTGTTGTAAGATGTAATCATTGGAAGAAGCTGGAAAAAGTATAAGAGTTCTCTATCGGTTTTTTACAAATGAATAGGAATCTTACCATTATACCAATAAAACATTAAATAAAAAGTTTTTTATGAGTCAACTTAATCATATTAGGAATTGTACTCAAGGTTTGCCTGGGTGGTTCAGCTGACTAAGAGTCAGACTTTTGATTTCAGCTCAGGTCATGTTCTCAGCATTGTGGGATCAAGCCCAAACTGGGCTCCCCACTCTGCTGGGATTCTGCTTCTCTCCCTCTATCTCTGCCCCTCCCCCCACTCCCTCCCTCTGTCTCTCTCATATAAATGAATAAATTTTAAAAAAGAATTGCATTTAAATATTCATTCATTGATTCAAGGAATATTTATTGAATGCTTGCTTTATGCCAGATGATTATGATTATGATCATATATTATGATTATGATCATATGATCATATGATTATGATTATGCATGAAACTAAAGTACACAATTATTCCTTTTTTATTCCTTTGACCTTAGGTATACATAGATGTCCCAGATCAAACAAACACAATGCCAGTGTACTGATAAAATTCTTCACCTCTCTCTGGCTGGTTAGCTGTTCTGTTAGTTAACAGTAACAAGTGCATCAATAGTGTCTAGCAACAGTTCTGGAATATGATAAATGCTCAATAAATATCTAATCAATGAATTAACTCATGCCAAGATGAAAAGTGCTCCAATTTTCTAGATATCAACTTTCCCACAGAGCCATTTATCTAAAAGGAGACAATCTCAGAGAATTGAGCGGCATCTATGGACTTACAGGAAAGAGCCCTGGGAAAGTTACAACTCTGTAACTGAACCCGCTGCCTATTTCAAAACATCAGCTACTCAGAATGAGATTCAGCACCTGAATTTCTTCCTGTAGGAGATGGAGACCCTCTGTAACCGGGGATTAATTTGGTGATAAACAAATCATTTGAAACCTGGAGTTCTGTGTTTATGCCAGTGTTTTTCCCTAAATCTTCCTACACCCAAATTTGCATGTGTCAGGATGGCATTTGAATTTCTTATTTGACACTTAAACATATTTCCTGATTGTGTGTGAAAGTAAGAGAGATGGGAAAACTTAACATTTGTCACCTAAAAATTGTGAAGTAAATGTCAGCTATTTTTCATGTTATATTTCGCCACAGACATCACTATTGGACCTTAAGTGTTCATGAATATAAATGTAATGCTAACTATATATTGAAATGTTATTAATATCTTGCCTTTATTCATGATGTTCATCTGTAATTTATTCTTTTCATATTTTCATTATACTTGTGATTCAGAATATTGACTATTTTTTAAAGTCCTTGATACCTTGAAATTATATATATATGTATGTATATACATATGTATATATATATATTTAAAAAGAAAACTCAGGAGCACCTGGGTGGCTCAGTCCATTGAGTGACTGACTCTTGATTTTGCCTCAAGTCATGATCTCAGGGTCGTGGGCTAGAGCTCTGTGTTGGGCTCCACACTGAGTGTGGAGGCTGATGGAGATTTTCTCTCTCCCTCTGCCCCTCTCTGCCCCAATCTGTCTCTCTCTCTCTCTCTCTAAAAAAATAAAACAAAACAAATGCAATTAAAAAAAAAAAAAACTCAGGGACACCTGGGTGGCTCAGTTGGTTAAGCGGCTGCCTTCGGCTCAGGTCATGATCCCAGCGTCCTGGGATCGAGTCCCGCATCGGGCTCCCTGCTCAGCAGGGAGCCTGCTTCTCTCTCTGCCTCTGCCTGCCTCTCTGTCTCCCTGTGCTCACTCTCTCTGACAAATAAATTTAAAAAAAAAAACCTCAAATGATGGTGTTGACAGGGCAAAAAATGGTAATTAGAAACTATCAGTTGTATATATGCATTTTCATTGTTTTTATCAATCCTGTAATGTTGAGGTGAAATGTAGAAAATACTTTGACTTCTCCTTTCAAGACAGTATAAATCTTCTCCTTTTACATTTCTCTGTGTTTCCTCTCTTTTTAACCTGTGGTGTCCTCATGTTGACCCCATTCCCCATCTTCTCCCATCTCCCTTCATTCTTATAAATTTTCCTTATATACTTCTGTGATTACTTCATCTTTTTATTTTCCATTTTCCTTTGTCCCATAGAGTGATTCTCCATAGTACAGGTCCATCAGTATTTTAGTTTTATTGATCCACTTCCTTTTCAGTGCCAACAATAAATAAATACCTCTAGAGGTGTTTTTCATGATTCTTATATTTATCAATGTCCTATCTTCCACTATCATCACAGATGCATCCTTTATTATTCTTTTTCTTCTCTTTTAACCAAATGTTATGTCTGCTCAGTTTTAACCTTCTGTGGTTCTAGGAGGTTTCAGTCTTTTCTCTTTTAGAAGATTGTCCCCTGAATCCTACTCAATCGTTCTTTTTCTAGGTATGTTAACACTTTTTCATTGAATATAGCTTGTCTATTTACTTTCCATAAATAGATAAGTAGCACATCTGATCAGTTCTTTTTGTTGTGATTAATCTTTCTTTCCAGATATTTCCATTATTTGGATAGATTTTTTCCAAATGTAAGTGTTCTGAACTATTAAGCACTCTAGCAACCTGTTATTTTTTTTAAAGCAAATTTTGAGGAGACATTTTTTAAAAGAATCGTTAGATTATATTCATGATTTTTTTTTATGTGCCTATTTTTCATTGAAGGTAATTGTAGTAAAGTGATCAGACATAATATCCCTTTGTAGAAATGATTTTTTTTCTTGTGATGCACTGCTTCCTTTTATGTTGAGTGACATTAACCTTTTATTGTGGAATTTAAATTTCCCTGTGGCTTTACATGACTCTGCTCTGGGTCTCTGGGACCCTTCTTATGTGCTGGGGTCATATCAGCAACCTTCAGCTTGGTGCTTGTTTGATATAAGAAATTTTCCCATCAGCTTCCTAATTTCATCCTTGAGTTCCCTCAACACTGCTGGATGATCCCATCTAGGAATGTATTTTTTTCTCTTACCATCTGTGTTTCTCCCTCTGAGGCTTTTTATTCTCTGTACTTTTGAGTATGGAGTTTGGACTATACATGTCACCTGTAAAAGCAGTTGATCACAGACCTCTTTAATCCTCATTTCCTACAATTCTACCATCCATTTCTAAGAAATATGAATTACTCCCAAAGTTTCTTTAGCTTCTTCTACCAAACAGATATTTACATTCTCTGATTTGGGGATATCCGTTAGTCAGGACAACACAGGATTAATCTATAATTGTCATTTTGCTTCCATTATATTTATATTAATTTATGTTAATATAATAATATTTCTCACATTATTCTCCATATGATTGCTTACCTCTTCCCAACTTTCCCCCTACTCTTTCTCCCTCTCTTTCCATATTTTTACTTGTATCTCTTTCTTTCACTATATACTCTCCACAGACAGTACCTTCATAAACCCATATGTAAACACCCATCATACATTCCTGTTAAAGTCTACTTTTCAATCCCCATTTGCTCTTAATCTATAAGAAAGTTAAGGGCATTGGTTTTGGTGTCAAATCCCCTTGGATTCAGCCTCTTGGTAGGTGAACATCCTTGGAGGGATAATTGGCACCAAGGTTCTCTCACTCATCGAAAGCAGATAAGAAGAGCATGTCTTCACAATGCACTAGTTTAAACCTCATAGATTTTTGCTTTCAACACAAGATTATCATTCCAAATGTTATGTTGAAGTAAAAGATTTTGCCAATCAAAATTTTAAGTTGTTGTTAATATGAACATTTTGTTTTTTGCCTGCCAAACTTTAACATTACATTTTTTTGCTTATTAATGGGTAAAAAAATTTTTTATGAGTAAAAAATTTGTATTTTAATGGTGGTAGTGGAAAGCTAGTCAACTTATATATTCTGTATTTATTTCTTCCCTGACAAGATGGGAATTGAGTTTGTATAAATCAGCCTTCTTTCTTTTCCATATGGGTGACACAGATGTGAATGATTGAAGGTCCTCTTATAATGGAAATGGCAGGACTTCTCTCTCCAAAGTTCATTAACTAACCAAGCCTATGAGCACCACCACTATATATTTTATGGCACTCACAGGTATTGGTAACAATTTTATCAATATTCATACATACTAGATTTAACAAGAGTAGGTTGTTTCCTAGTCATTAATGATTCTCAATTTAGCCAACAGTTAACTCCTAATGTCCCTCAGTCACTTGAACATTCCAAGAGCATGATTGCTCTTATACCAATATGTTAGTTACTAGGAGCAAAGAGAATACTCAGCTATGAGTATATATAACCATTAGTTGAGGACTGGGTTTGGTGTGGTAAATATGAGTGCAGTTTCCCTGTTGAAGTCTGTATATAGTGGGTGATATTGGTTGATAGTTAACTAATTTATTTTGTATAAATCTCAAGCATAGGATACAGGAAGGCTAAGTGCCTATTGGATAATAAATTTCAATTTGTAATCCATAAATTCTGAGGGTAATATCCAGAGAAATGTGACATTGCCAGTTTGCGCTTCACAAGCTTTTTTTGTGTAAAGTGGCATTTTGACAACTCAAGCCTGATTCAGGCTGAAAGGTTATAATTTGGGGAATAATAATTCACACCTTGTAAATCTGAGTGTACACTTCTTTCTGAAAATTTGTTGTAAAAGACCATATCCAGCCTCTCTTCCATGTGTTGATGCAAAAGACATAACATTAATAGCAAGTTTAATTCCCTTAACTATGTGGGAAAATCATAACATTTTAGCAAGAGTTTTATTTAAGCCATTTTAAGACCTATTTCAGGAAAAATATATATTCTATTAAATTGAGTTTTGCTTAAAATTAATTTTTATTATGGAAAAATTCCATTAAAAGATTAACAATTTATATTCACTGCCTTTAAAAATTGTAATTACTCTCAAAGAGAATGACCCTTGATCTTACATTTTTACCTTACATTACTTGAAATGAAGCAGCATATGAATTTGTAACTTATTGCAAGTTCAAATATTTAATTGGTTAGCTACTTGTCATAATCCATGGTTTGTGAATGTTTGATCCAATATTTAAGGTAGAGACTAGACCACCATAAAGACAATGTTTAAAGACATTATCACAAAGCAGATTAATTTTTCATTAGCTTTTAACTATTTTAGCAATAATCTTCCTCATGAGCATTTAACTTATTAGTTTGTACCCGAACAAAGAAGAGCAATTTGTAGATTCTTTTTTTTTTTTAAGATTTTATTTATTTATTTATTTGAGAGAGAGAGAGAGAGCAAGAGCGAGCATGTGAGCAGGGGGAGGGGAAAACGGAGAGGGAGAGAGAGAATATCTCAAGCAGACTCTGCACTGAGCACAGAGCCTGGTGCACTCATGGCTTGATCTGACCACCCTGAGATCAAGACCTGAGCTGAAATCAAGTTGGACACTTAACCAACTTAGATACCCCTGTAGATTCTTTGAGTGTGGCTTTGTTTATAAATTATTTTGTTAAAAAAATTATCTTGTTAATTTTACCACTTAATTCCTCTAAGGCTTATTACTTTGATCAATGTTAATATATATTTAAATAATTGACATCCTGGGACAAAAATTCATGACTTCACAAGCATACACATGACAAAATTTGCTAAGAGGTAAGCCCCCCCTGTACCATTTTAGATAAATGTTACACATCTACTATTAGATGTATGTACCTAAGTGAAATGACTTTATGTCAGTGAGATTAAGAATATGCCAGAATTCACAGGATTTTGAATTTTGTGAATTGAATTAGTTAGGATGGGATTTGAAACTTCAGCTTTATGACTCCTAAATCTATTCTCTCTTGAAAAGCTAACATTACCTACCTAAAATATTTAAATTAATGTGTGAAATGCATTTATTTTTGCTAATTAACCAAGATAAATATCCTTTAAATTATAAATATAAAGAAAAGACCTTCATATTTGTTTATTTCTTGTTTCAGAGAAAATCAGAATATTTTAATTTAGCTCAGTTGTATCTGTCTCTTGGCTTGTCTAAGCTGATTAATAGTTACCAAATCTCTATATTATATTAATGTGATTGATGGAGAATTGTGATAAGTTGCAACAGATGTTAAATTACAGTACCACAAGTTAGAAAGAAAACTTTTTTTTTAAAGATTTTATTTATTTATTTGTTAGAGAGAGAGAGAGCGTGAGCACAGGCAGACAGAGTGGCAGGCAGAGGCAGAGGGAGAAGCAGACTCCCTGCTGAGCAAGGAGCCTGATGCGGGACTCGATCCCAGGACACTGGCATCATGACCTGAGCCGAAGGCAGCCGCTTAACCAACTGAGCCACCCAGGCGTCCCGAAAGAAAAACTTTTGTTTCTTAATTCCTTCTCTTCAATTTAGAAAGTCCTTCATTGATAGCATGTATCTATATTTTTTACATCAATACTTTTGCTAACATCTGTTCAAAAGAGTGATTTAATTTAGATGTAAATAATAAATTAACTATATTATGAATATATCTGTGTGGGCACAGCATGTAGTAACTTTATGTTTCTATTAAATGAGTCACCTTTGGGAATAATGGCATTGACTATAGTAACTAAATTCTGTGGCATTTTTCTTAAAATTTGAATAAAACCCCATTTATTAAGTTACAGAAATAACTGAAAACTATGTAAGCTAATATTAATTTCCAGTCATTTTATGGCCCTGAAAATTTAACACTTTTTTAATAATTAGAAATATATATTACTAGCCACAAACAATTCTTTAAAAAAATTCTTTGTAACTCTACCTCCATTTTCTTTAATTCAATGATATAGATAAGAAGCTACACCTATAATTAATTCTTGCTGTTTTATAGGGGTGAGGGCAATATTCTGTTTCAATCCTTCTAATTTGTCTTCTCTAATCAACTATCTGTTGGCAGCTCTTTTTTTTTTTTTTTTAAGATTGTATTTATTTATTTGTCAGAGAGAGAGAATAGTGAGAGAGGGAGCACAAGCAGGGGGATTGGAAGAGGGAGAAGCAAGCTCTCTGCTGAGCAAGGAGCCTGGTGTAGGACTCCATCCTAAGACCCTGGGATCAGGACCTGAGCTTTAGGCAGACGCTTTAGCCATTGAGTAGCCCAGGTGCTCCTGTTGGCTGCTCTTTCAAAATACTATAGTCATTAAATGTGCTTCTCAAAAATCCTACATGTACACAATTTACAGAAGTCATATTTTTATTGCTCTTTTATTCCAGTATTTTATTTGTATAAATTCATTGTGTTAAATTCCTAG